>APFE031665455.1:0-117634 GCA_000404065.3 Pinus taeda
AACACTTCTCTATAAGATACAAAATTCCACCCTCTGGATCTCTGTGATGAGGGATCCATATATAGATGATTATAGGGAGGTGACTCATCTTCTGGGCTCTTGATTAGTGTCCTCTCTCTGATATTTCTTGCTTCCACTTGGAGAATGATGATCTCTTACTCATCCCTGGTCGAAAACAGAGAGGCAAGTGTCAGAGGGGAAGCTTCTAGAAGATTCCATGATCTTCCACCTCGCATTTTGTCCCTGCCATTTGTCCATTCCCATCCATCGCACCCTACAAAGGAGAAATTCAGTATGTGTCGCACCTTGTACACTGGGAAGGTGATATGCATCGCACCCTCTGCACTAGGCTTTCAGTATGGTCCAGTTTTGACCATTTATGAGCAGTTTTCAGTGGAGAACTTCTGGGAGATGATGTAATCAGCTGACCTTGTTCCTTTAGGCATTGAAGCAACACTTTTAGGGACTTAGGAGCCCTCAGTTTATGGACATTTATGATTGGGGTTGAAGTGCCCAAAAATGTCTATAACACTTGTGCAAAAAGACTAGTTAGGGATGGCACTTGACTATTAGCTATATGTGAACCGGGGAATGAAAGCTGGTCTATGAGCTGGACCACTATGCCCTCATGTGAAAAACACATCACTCGAAAGAGTGAGGAAACAATAACTCCCATGCTATAAATGTAGTCACACCCAAGGAGTAGATTGTAATCTAAAGGTCCTTGGACTACCATCACGTTCAGGTAAACGATTTTCCTTCTCAAAGCTATAGGAAAACTTGGAAGGATCCCTAACGGTCGACTGGTTCCTTTGTTGAAGCCTGTCAGATGTCGAATCTCAGGGAGAAGCGATGGAAAACCAAGCGCTTTCCAAGAAGTTGAGGAAAGGATACTCATAGAAGCCCCTTTATCTACGATAGTACCAACCATGACCATTCTATAAGCTTTCACTATGATTCAAAATAGTGCATTAGATGGTAGACGAGGTCTGCCTAGTAGATTCCAATCGAAGGAAACAACTAGGTTGCTTGGAGGAGGGACCAAATAAATGGTCGGGTAAACCTCTGACGAACTTCCTTCCTACAGTAAAGGAATGGGTAGATTTCCCCCCTGTTCATCAGATTCTGTGTTGATGAAAAGAATTTGAATGATGTTGTTCTCATTCTCTTTGGTGATTGTATCATCTGAAGGTAGACTGGGTCGACTACCGTCTCAACCTGTTGACTTTGATCATGTGCAGACTTAGAGGGTTTATCTTCAATGATAGATGCTTTGACTGACCACAAAGGTGTGTCAGTCAGATTTTCAACTAGTGATGGACTCGGCAAGAGTTTCTTGTATCTAGGAGGAAGCCGTAGCGGTGAAGCAGGATGGTTATCCAAGACTCTTTTAGCTTCATCTAGGAAGGAAAAATGATGGATGGCATGATCACCTTCACATAGTCTACAAGGAATTTTAGATCTTCATTTTTGTCCATTGACTTCATTTTCACTAGTTGACGATGTACTTTCAAAATGATCATCAGAGGTTGAGGACACCGGATTGTACAAGCGGGGAGACCAGTCCCTTAAGATCTGTGGGATGCAAGGACAATCTCGATGATAATGGTCTCCCTTGCAAATGACACATGGAGATTTAGGTATGGATGGTGCAGTGTGTGGATTTTCACTAGACGATGCATGGTTGCCCCTTTTGTCATTGGCTTCTTCTTCTTCTTCTCCTTCCCTTTCTTCTTCTTCTCATTTACTTGGTTTTTAGTATTATTAGCTTCACCAAGCAAAGAGGAAGAAGGAGAGGGAGAAACAAATGAAGTAGAAGGTTAGGGGGTAACTCTAGTATCATCTTGTTGCTAATTTGATTTCTCAGGAATCACGGTGCTTTGAACGATAGAGGTCGAGAAAAGCCATACTGGTAGGCCAATTGTCAATCCTAGAAGGGACAATGTGGCCATATGAGGTGCACCAACATGTCCCCAAGAGGAGAAGGGACTAGGATTCCGCACAAGGGTAAATCCTTGGTTGGTGGACTCCATTTTCTCAACCTAAGACCATCAAGGGAACAGTGATGTTATTCCGATTAAAATAAATTTTATGACGCTTTGACACAACCTGCTTTTTCAATTTTTAAGAGTCGAGAAAAAGCTAAAGATGACTCTAGTTGCCTTTGATTTTTAATGAGCCTAAAGTGACAAGTGCTTAGATGAAAAGGAACGAAAATGACTAATCTAGAAATCCAGACAGAGGGATTACCAAACCAATTGCAAAACTGCAAAATACATTTTACGGTACGGCAGTCAATCTTCCTAAATGTTGTGTTCAGTGCATTACAATCGATAGGGCGGCAGACATGGATTCCTAAGGATAAAGGATATAGCTTATTGTGGTCTCCCAATATATACTCGACGGTATGTGGGAGCACAAGTTCGTACTGGCACTTGTTGTCTCAAAGAGGAGGAATCACCCAACCTATGATGAAAGCGATAGTTACCAGGCTTTATGACGCCAAAATACGTCTCTAGACTAGACTTCTAAATGTTGTGCGTTAGGTTCCAAAGCATTTTTATGTTCATTGAAATTTATTTTACAGTTGATCTTTCTTAAGAAGTTTGTCTTTTAGGTTCACCACGTGATGTAGATATACAATTCCTAAATATGCAATCTAAGATGATAAACAGTTATTTATTTTCTTTTTGCAATGAAAATCCTAGCTACTAAGGAAAGAGAAGTGAAATTATTTCAACATAGAGCAGAGAGCACACACTAAGATGCACTGTCCTAAATCAATTTCCAAAAGCAGTCCAAATGCAAATGCACATGCATGTACTTGTTTTCCGCTTTCTTAATGTGTGAATGACAAAAAGAATGCTAAGTACAGATCTGAACCATTCTTCTTTCAAAGCGACAGTACTAACAATCTTCTTTTCAAAAAACGAAAGGAAGACTAAGACAACACTTTGCGATTTTGAATTTAAAAAATGAAAGGAAGACTAAGATGACACTTTGTGATTTTGAATTCAAAAAATGAAAGGAAGACCACTTTGCGATTTCGAATTCAAAAAACGAAAGGAAGGCTAAGACGACACTTCGCGATTTCGAATTTGAAAAATGAAAGGAAGACTAAGAGCGACACTTTCAATTTCAAATTTAAAATTTCTTTTGACACTTGAAATACTATTAATTCAAATCAAATGCAATGGAAAAAGTGTAATTGACTATCTAAGAGAGGAAGACTCTTTTCTTTGACTGAAAACGACACTTGCGACACTTTCAAATCAAAAGACGACAGTTTGATTAAGCTATTGTTTGCAAAGGAGAAATGTAAATGATGAAAAATACATAAAAAAATTCACAATTCTTTATACGATGGAGGCTGAATAATGCAAAGGAAGGGAGTTTCAACAGTGATATACTGATCATAGACAACAAAGCAATTGAATAAAGTTGAAGACAATGAAGAGAAAACCAAAATCTGGAGGCAGAAACAGTCTTATCTAATCATCGCACCTGTAACACAGGGAAACATGGATGCATCTCACCTGCAACACATGGGAGGTGCGATGCATCTAGACTGTCAATGAGAAATAGTGTGATGGTCTACGAACGAGACTGGGTTTGGTTTTTTTCTCACATTTTGCAGCTTAGTTCAGGGATTTAGGCTGAGCTAATGATAGGCAGTAAACACAAAGCATAGGGGCTGATATAATGAGGTTACTTTAGCTACCACCAGGGCACTTAGGATGTTTGCAAGTCAGATGTTCAGTTCATAAAATAACCTAGAGATTGACTGAAGCAGCGTTGATCTACTTTACAATTGCATAGAAAAAGTTGTTCTAAGGCTAGCTGGCTTAACTTCAGGCTCCGTCTGTAGTTTATAAAGCAAACAAATAGAAACAAGAAAACAAGCTATTCGTTCCCTAGCAGTGTCGCCATTTTGTTATCGAGAAAACTAGTGTCCATGCAGAGCTGCTAGTCCCACTAAGACAGGTAGTTTCATAGAAACAAACAAACTAAAGTCACTTGTGTTTTCCTTTATGAGAGATAGATGAGAGAGAAGCAGAGAGTACCAACCTTAGTCTTTCACTTGGCTCCTTGCTTGTTTCCTCTCCCCTTTGATAGATCTTTGCCACTCCTTCCTTACTTGTCCTACTTCAAAGAACACCTGTAGAGTCAAAGCAGCATAATACCATCAAAACATAGAGATCTATAACCATAAACAATATAGGATCAGATATATATTAACCATACAAATGCATATATCAATACAAGATTCAGAGATATACAAGAATATGGAGGAAAACTCAAATAGCTTTATTGATAGAAGTAGTAGAAGAGAGGATAACAACCTGTTGATCTGACCCAGCACCATCCTCCTAGCATGAAAGCTCTTCTTCACCTCATGAAAAGCTAGATCACCCAACATTATGATGTTCCACAGAGAAACCAATAGCACTTCCTTACAAGATACAAAATTCCAGCCTTTGGATCTCTAGGATGAGCAATCCATATATAGATGTTTGCAGGTGGGTGAGTTAGCTTCTCGGTTTTTTATTAGTGTCATTTCTCTGATAGTTCCTGGTTCCACTTGGAGATTTCATGATCTCTTACTCATCCCTTGGCGAATTCAGAGAGGCAAGTGTCAAATGAGTAGTTTCTAGAAGATTCTCTGGGTTTCCACCTAGCCAACTGCCTCTGCCATTTGTCTACTCTTGCTCATCGCACCCTACAGAAGGGCTTTTCAGTATGCATTGCACTTTCTGCATGTAGTAGGTGAGATGCATCGCACCCTTAGCACTGAGCAGTCTGTATGGTCTAGTTTTGTTAGGGTCCCACCCTAACCCCCTTATTTATGTAATGGGACCACGTCATAGTCAAGAGTCAATAAAGCCCATATTAATAATTGTAAGTGGTTATCCCGCAATTAATAATGGAACCACAGTTAGTTGCAAATGGGCCGTAGTATTAGATAGATGGTATTATTAATACCACAGTATTGGCCCATGGTATTGCATGTATGAGTCATATATAAAGGATAGAGACTCCCTACGAGGAGCATCATGTCTTATTTTGTAATCGAGCTCTGCACTATTGGAGGTTGCCCCCTCGAAGAGGCAAGTGAACATTACTCTCTGAATAATAAAATCATTGCTATTCTGTGTTCTAGGTATCTTTTCTTCGCATATTCTGTATTTGGGTATCATTTGTAGGTTAAGAGCATAACAAGTGGTATCAGAGCACTTTCCAGGGCCGGTAGGATCTCCATTTCTTAGCAAAAAAAAAATTGGCTAGAGACGTGTTCTGGCGTCTTTAAACCACAGGATCTGTCGTTGAGCGCATAAACCTGCAAATTTGGGGAGGCATGCACGCAGGAAATACAATAGGTGGTCATGTCTGTTGGACTCCCTTGTAACCCCTGTGGGTACCCCCTTTGAGTAGTAGTGCATTAGACAGAACTGCGCACGGACTGTCTTCCACGTACCCTCTGGGTATATCGGAAGCCCCCTAGGCTCCCTTGAACCCTCGCCATAGATAAACCATCGGCCGTCTCGCGGCTACAGTACACCGAGAACAGCACTTGGAGAGATTACTCGCCTGTACGATAGGGTAGTCGGGTTGTACGGCTAAGGGTACGATCGATCCTCCTTAGTTAGAGCCCTGAAACATTGGGCCGAGTACTACTGCCAAACCCTTATGTATATTGCGATCTATAGCACCTGACACTCCTCAAGACCATAGCTCCCATTTCTATCGGGGGATCACACATCATCTCCTCTAGATCCGCTTGTGCAAAGGGGTGCAGCAGAAGCTGACATCAGCCCCAATCAACCATTCCAATCTATTAGATCCATCATATCTGCAGAAGCAGTCGGTTCCGCCGCCCAGAGCTATCAGATCTGCAAGATCAGAGTCGTTGTGAAGGGTTCCTATACCGGGTTATAATTTTCGTAGGACTTTTGGCCGCATTGACATTTTGAGCATTTGACCACTACAGTATTGATAAGGAAGGAGTAAAACTCCATTAGGAGTTTTGAGGAAAAAAACAAAAAAAAACTGAGATCTTTCGGGGCGCTTATTGGTGATCTAGCCCATCAGAATCAGGACGACGAGCTGAGCATGGTGGTACCATTCACTTCTTAGTGAAAAAAATTTCAGGCGGTTCCAATTTTAAAAAAATCTGGTTGGTGTATGGTAGCAACTAGAGCTCAAGCGATGGCCAATGAAAGGATGGACAAACTTGAGAATCAGTGCACAACCTCCACCTTCAGCTTACCGGACTATCTAGCATGGTCGAGAAAATAGTCCCGAAGGGCAAGGAGCAAGCCCACAAGGAGGCGCATAATGGCCATGAACACAATGAGGGTGAGTCTAGCCACTCTCCTCACGTCTAGCACACCCACCCACCACCCAGTCAGCGACCTCCCAAGTTGGATATGCATAAATTTGATGGTTCTCACCCGTCGGCATGGATAGCACAAATGGAGCAGTATTTCAAACTAAATCACATCTTCGATGATGAGACTCAGCTTATGGTGGGGAGCATGTACTTGGACAATGAAAGGTGGCAATGGTGGGAATGGCATCAACGTTGCACTGGACCTTTTAGGACTTGGCCCAAATTCACCAAAGCTCTTCAAGACCGCTTTGACCAGGAATCATCTTTTTTGGGTCGTCTTACTAAGCTCTGACAGAATGGTATAGTGGATGAATATATTATAGCTTTTGAAGCCTTAGCCTTCTGCACTTGGGGTCTCTCAGATGTGTTCTACATGAAATGTTTTATCAGCGGTCTTAAAGAAGCTATCAAAGCCCAAGTCCTACTACACCACCCTCCCACATGGACGGAGGCTTGCATGGTAGCTCGTAACATGGAACGTGCATTAGCAGCCCAATACAATCGCCCAAATTTCTCCGCTAAAGGTCGACCCCACAGGCTCCCAACACAACTCAAACACTTAAAGTCCAAAAGGTGTCACCTGCAGAAATAGCCGAAAGAAGAAAGCAAGGCCTATGTTACTACTGTGATGAAAAATACTCCCCAGGTCATAAATGCAAGGAGCCCAAATTTTTTCAAATTGATTCCACTGACTACAGCTCAACAGAGGAAGATCCACCACTGGAGGAACATGAGTCGCTAGAAGAAGACAAGCAAAAGGACAATGTCTCTGACGAACCAGTTATTTCGTTGCCTGCTTTGGCAGGGATTTCTTCCCCTCAAACTCTCAAAATCAGAGGTTTTATTAAACATCGCCCAGTATTAGTCTTGATTGATAGTGGAAGTACACATACTTTCATCCATCAAAAAGTCACAGAAGCAGTGCATTGTTTTGTACGAGCAGTTTCTAACTTCCAAGTTCAAATTGCGGATGGAGGCACAATGAAATGTGAAGGCCATTGTGAAAATGTCAAACTTCAAATGGGGGATTATCAGTTGAAAACCCACATGTTTTCCATACACATGGGGGGTTGCGGCATTGTCCTCGGAGCTCAATGGCTCTGCACTCTTGGGCCAATAATAATGGATTTCCATGAGTTATATATGAGTTTTAAGCAGAACAACTACACACATACCCTCCGTGGACTCCAAGAAAGAGCCCCCTCTATCATCAGCTCACATAGGATGGAAAAATTGTTAAAAAAGGGCAATCATGGAGTTGTAGCTCAATTTAATGCCATCCAGGCAGTCGAAACCAAGCCTCTGCCAATTCATCTTGAGATGCAACAAATTTTAAATGACCATCTTCTGGTCTTTGACAAGCCTCATCAGCTTCCACCATCGCGAGGGGAACATGATCATAGCATCACCTTGGTTCCAGGGGCCCAACCCGCAAATGTGCGCCCATACAGATATCCGTTCACCCAAAAGAATGAAATAGAAAAAATCATCAAGGAACTTTTGGAAGCAGGTGTCATTCGTCCCAGCATTAGTCCTTATTCATCCCCAGTGGTCAGTGGCAGATGTGTCCTGACTTCAGGGCCCTCAATAATTTGACAGTCAAAGATAAATTTCCCATCCCAGTGGTTGATGATTTGTTGGATGAACTCAATGGGGCTCAATTCTTCACTAAGCTGGATCTTCACTCAGGCTACCACCAAATTCACATGAAGGAAGTCGACATCCCCAAGACTGCTTTCAGAACTCATGAAGGCCATTATGAATTCCTGGTCATGCAATTTGGTCTTTGTAATGCCCTCTACTTTTCAAAGCCTTCTGAACCACCTTCTCAAAACTATATCTCAGGAAATTTGTCCTTGTCTTCTTCGATGACATCCTCATCTATAGTTGCACTTGGGCCACACATCTTCAACATGTAGATCTACTCTTGCAACTGCTCCGCAAGCATAATTAATTTGTCAAGATTTCCAAGTGTTCGTTTGGCATGGCAGAAGTAGAGTATTTGGGCCACATTGTGGGGCATGAAGGTGTGAAGGTGGAGCCCAAAAAGATCCAGGCAATGTAGGAATGGCCTCAACCTAAGACCTTGAAGAGCTTGCGAGGATTTTTGGGTCTCACAGGCTATTATCGTAAATTTGTCCGCAACTATGGTCGCATAGTGAAGCCCCTCACCCAACTCCTAAAGAAAAATTCATTCTCCTGGAATGAGGAAGCACAGCAGGCCTTTACAGCTCTAAAAAATGCTATGTGTTCCACTCTAGTTTTAGCACTACCTGACTTCACCAAATCTTTTTTCATTGAATGTGATGCTTTGGGTACAGGTATTGGGGCGGTCTTAATGCAGGAAGGGCGACCGTTGGCCTTCACAAGCCAACGACTCAATGGGAGGAATCTGGGCCAATCTACCTACGAGAAGGAAATGATGGCCATCTTACATGCAATCGAAACCTGGCGACCTTACTTATTGGGGCGACGTTTCCAAATCCACACAGATCATCACAGTCTTAAATATTTTTTGGAGCAACGCCTATCCTCCCCACAACAAAATAAATGGCTAGCCAAAATGCTAGGATATGATTATGAGATCATTTACAAGAAAGGGAAAGACAATAGTGTAGCAGATGCATTATCTCACCAATTTGAGGAGGAAAGTACCCTGCTAGCAATTTCCCTCCCCATTCTAGAATGGATTGAAGAAGCTCGCAGGGAATGGTTTTCACACCCCGAGCTCTCCCAACTCATTTCTCAATCGCAGGTAGATCCAAATTCCACCAAGGGCTACTCGTGGCAGGATGATATTCTTCGCTACAAGGATAGAGTCATAATATCACCAACATCCACCCTCAAAAGTCGCATTTTGGCAGAATTGCACTCATCTCCCATTGCAGGACATCCAGGCTTTCAGAAGACGTATGCTCGCACCAAAAGATCATTTTTTTGGACAGGCATGAAAAAGGACATCCTTACTTTCATTGCAGAATGCGATGTCTATCAACGCCACGAAGGGGAAACCGTCCACACACCAGGCACATTACAACCATTTCCCATTCCAGCATCAATTTGGATGGAGGTTTCTATGGATTTCATTACAGGTCTTCCAAAGTCAGGGAACAAGTTAGTCATCATGGTGGTTGTGGACCGACTATCGAAGTATGCTCATTTCTGCGCCCTACCCCACCCATTTACACCAACTTTGGTTGCTCAATCTTTCATGGATCAGATCTTCAAATTGCATGGCATGCCCACTTATATTGTGTCCGACCGCGACCCGATCTTCACCAGTAATTTTTGGCAGGAACTCTTCAGAATACAAGGCACTCAACTAAAACTCAGTACTTCCTATCATCCGCAAATAGATGGTCAAACCGAAGCCAAAAAAAATGTCTAGAAACCTACCTTAGGTGTTTCACTTCAGAAAAGCAACACCTTTGGGTACAGTGGCTACCTCTAGCTTAATGGTGGTATAACACCAACTATCATGCCACCACCAAAATGGCTCCCTATGAAGCAGTATATGGTCAACTCCCACCTTCACCTACTTCATATCTCAAGGCATACTCAAAAGTACAAGTAGTGGATCAACTCCTACAACACCGCGCAACCATGCTCACCCATCTTCGAGAGAATCTTCATCAAGCTCAGAACCGCATGAAGCAACAGGTAGACCAGCATCGCTTAGAGCGCCAATTTCAAGAAGGGGATCATGTCTTTTTATGGCTCCAACCATATAAGCAAACATCACTCAAAGACAAGGGGTGTTAGAAACTCTCTCCCAAATTCTACAAACCATATCAAGTACTTCAGCGCATTGGAGAAGTGGCCTACAAGTTGGCCTTGCCACCTACTACAAAAATCCATCCAGTTTTCCATGTCTTATGCCTCAAGAAACTGATTGGGAACAATTGCATAATTCAGACCAGTCTACCTGAATTGGACAAAGAAGGGTCCATCTGGCTTCAACCAGAACAGGGCCTTGACACACGAGTCAAGCACTTGCGCTACCACATGATTAAGGAAGTCCTCGTCAAATGGAAAGACACCTCTCCGGAAGATGCAACTTGAGAACTAGCCACTATTCTTCAGCAGTTTCCGCAGCTTCAGCCTTGAGGACAAGGCTAGTCTTAAGGGGGAGGGCATGTTAGGGACCCACCCTAACCCCCTTATTTATGTAATGGGACCACGTCATAGTCAAGAGTCAATAAAGCCCATATTAATAATTGTAAGTGGTTATCCCTCAATTAATAACGGAACCACAGTTAGTTGCAAATGGGCCATAGTATTAGATAGATGGTATTATTAATACTACGGTATTGGCCCATGGTATTGCATGTATGAGTCATATATAAAGGATAGAGACTCCCTGCGAGGAGCATCGTGTCTTATTTTGTAATCGAGCTCTGCTCTATTGGAGGTTGCCCCCTCGAAGAGGCAAGTGAACATTACTCTCTGAATAATAAAATCATTGCTATTATGTGTTCTGGGTATCTTTTCTTCGCATATTCTGTATTTGGGTATCATTTGCAGGTTAAGAGCATAACAAGTTTTGACCAGTTCTGAGTAGTTGTTCAGGGAGAACTTCTGGGAGATAATGTAATCAACTGACCTTGTTCCTTTAGGGTGTGTAACAACACTTTTAGGGGCTTAAAAGCCCTTGGTTTATGGACATATGAGATTGGGGTTGCAATGCCCAAATATGTCTATAACATTGGGTCGCATTGAGATTTCATAGTTATTAATGACTATGAATACGACTTGTGATCGTAGGCTAGTTGTTATCCTTACCACATTATTTTGATAGGTTGGGGTAATAGTTTGAAAGGTCAACAAGGTAGGAGAGATACATGCTAAAATCAAAGTAAGTCCCTTGAGAAAAGAATTATGGAAGAGATCCATTTCCCAGGAAATGAAACATATAATAAATATATATACTTGAATGAGAACATTAAGTGTCAATAGAAGTTATAGGTGGAATTAAATGCCCAAGATGTAATTGAGAAAGGTCATAGCATCGAAGAAATTGAACACTCGTTATCCCTAGTGAGTAGACAATCATTGTTCACAACTAGGGAAATGGTTGGGTCCTTTAACAATGGAGGAGGAGTGAACTAAAAAAATATATCTCTATGTAACAAAGTCTAATCCTATGATTTAAGCTAAAATTTAGATTCTCTGTTGAGGCCAAAAGGAGATATAGAAGAAACTAATGACTCTTGGGTTAGCTAGATTAATGAATTTAATTGATAAATTAGTGTGATTTTTGTTGCAAGAACCATATGGTACCTTGTGCTGCATTTCTATCGCTTTTTGTGTTTTTGCTTATGGTAATATTGTTTGCTTGATTTCTTTGAATGCTTGTTGTAATTTACATATATATTAGCTTTTCCTAACTCTGTTTCATTTTTTGTTTCCATCTCACTACTGTCACATGCATGAAACTGTTTTGCACGAAAATTTGCCCAACCAGCGAACTGCCTCACCCACATTCATGTTGATCTGTTTGTTGAATCTTTCATTCATGTTTTGCATGGACTATCAATGACTTCTTCTATCACTTAGTGTCACTATGAATATGCTGTCTTAGTTTCTTTTAGTTGCCCGTCGACAAGTCGGGCCAACCTTGCCCCGGCTCTGCCTTCACCCAGGATGCATTGCACAATCTAGGGAAGGAAGGCTCACCTTCCTCTACGGTTTTTTGTATTCCTACCCAACACTACTCTCCAGGACTATTTTACACATTTCTAGAGGACATTGGTTGCTTGGCCCAAGAAATTGCACAAATTTGTCCCTAGGCCAGCAGTCCTTCCCAGCTAGAATTGCACATTGCGCAATCCCAATAGTCAGCAGCCAAACTAGACTATGCATTGCACAGTTCCAGCAGTCAGCCAGTCACCCAACAGCCCAAATTGTGCCTTGTGAAATCTTGGCAGTTGATCTCTTGAGCTCCCGACTAAAATTGTGCAACCTTCATGATCATGCACCCAGGCATGTTGCAAGTCAGTTCTCATGTTCATTTTGGTTTTTGGCTGACAGATTGCTTTCCATGAGTGTTTCCATTTCTCCAGGTATCCCAGGTGTTCATCTGCCTCTCAGAAGTATAGGTACAATGGTTTCTAGGAGAGTAGATATGAAGACACCATTCAGAGCACACTTGGGGATGCAGTCGATCAAGTGTCCATGGACTTGCCTACCCACGAAGACATCAAGTTGTTAGTAGACAAGGACATCAAGATATGACAGCAACAACATCACAGTGAGAAGCATCATGAATAGTTGTTCAAGAGAGCATACCAAATGCAATGAATGTAAGAGGAGAGTTTTTGACCACACGGAGGCGGAACAAGGTTGCAAGCTCAAGCAGGTCCATTGATGATAAAAGCAACTTTGGAGACTCCATCTATGAAGTGACAGGCAACATGAAGATTACACGAAGGCAGAAGATGGAATCAAGAAGGATTTGCATATGCTGAAGTAGCAACTTAGGAATAACATGAAGCTGCACAGTAAGACGAATGAGTTACAACAGGAACAAGAACAACATTGGGTGCAACATGCTCTCACGGATAAAACTGTGCATGTACAAGCTAAGGATCCATCCCAATAGCTGACACAAAGCAGACATGTTGAGCAATGTTGTTGATGGCATGAAAGGGATTCAGCATCATGCATGTCTTTGAGTGCACACATGTAATCCAACCCATTCAACACACTCACCAAGGCGAAGACAAGAAGCAATTCCAACTGGGGCTAAACATGTACTTCGACAAGTTGATGCACATCACCACTAGCACACACTAGAAGATCAGCATGGACACTATGCATCAATGTGTTTCCAGTTCGACAATACCCAAGAAGACCATGTGCATGTTAGCAGACGAGTCAGATGAAGGGGCTGAATCAATGCACTAGTTACAATGGAGGTAGGAGTTCACTTCAGCAATATGTCACCATGAGGTGCATGCACACCATCACAGACGACCAAGCTTTGCATTAGCTCACCACCTTCACCATCACAAGCATGTCAAAGAGTTGGTCTCATCATAGCAGACTGAGTGTTAGTGATGTCTTGCAAGGCTTGCTCAAGCCATGTTGTCTCACATGAGTACATGTGCATTGTAATGTTGAGTCATGTCAAGTGTAAGTCAAAAGTCAATGGTTGGATGTAACAGTCATAGAGTAGGTGAAGAGTCATGAGGGTAGTTGAACTATCACAAAGGGGAATCTCAAGGGTCCCCCCACCCTTTGCTATAAATATTCCCTCATAACTCATTATAGAGGCTTTTGGTTAGCCAATCTTCCACAAAGACTATCTTGAAGAAGGCTTGGATAGTATTGTAACGCTCCTTGGCTTCTCCACTACATGAAGCTAGTACATCTCTTTGAAGGAGCAGGTGGATGTGGCTGTAATGTTTCACTGATGGGGCTAGTATGTTTACATGGATGTATTGTATGATTGGAACTTACACTTTTATATAATAAGAGCCAGCACATTTTCATGCATATGTTGTTATTGTAGTTGGACTGCTCTGGTTGCCTTAATGATATATGTTTTTTAACTTACGTATTTGTGTCTGAACTGATTCACATGCAATTATAGGAATCTTGTTGTTAATGTGTTGTATATGTTGTTAATAATGTCATTGTCTGTGTCAACTACTCTTCTAGACACCAAACAGACCTTCCACATGTACCTTGCTGTAAAAACCATTGCATTCATTTAGACTTATCCATGAGTGTTGTACATGTTCTCTTACCTTGTATGTTATGACTGCCACATCCAAGTGGACTGCTCTGCCAGAAGTTGTGTATGTCCTTTTTTTTTGTGTGTTCCTAGCCGAGTTGGGACTGATCCCTTTCAACCTAAACCCAGCTTCACCCTTTTCTACCCCTTTTGTGTTCAAACCTCTCATACATCTACCTTGACTCATTGCAGCAGTCACACCCTTGCTACTAACAAAGTTATCTTACTTGCCTCTGTGCAAAATCACAGTCAAGGAAATACCTTATGACCCACTGCAGGGACTCCTACACCAAATAGTCTAAGGTCTAATTGGGACTTCTTACTGGGGAGATCCCCTTGACATGTTGGCAGGTCCAACCCCTTCAACATGTTGATATGCCAAGTGATTCTCATTATGATACAATGATGTAGCGCAAGTGATATGTAATGCTAGTAACAATGCACCCTTAGAGGTCCATAGGTTAGGTAAAATCACGAATGGGACTTCCATTTTGACAATATAAGGTTTCGAGCATAGTGGCATCTTCAAAACCCTAACACAGCTAACAAAAGGACAAATCAAGAGTGAAGTCCTATCCATCAGTACAAGGTACCTTTGTCAATTGCAATGCATATACAGAAAGATGAAACTTTGAAGGCACATGAGACTCACAATGCATCATTAAAGTGACAAATCCCATAAAACCCAATCCATTCATAAGATCAATATACTAAGAGGAAAAGGCATATGTGCCACCAATGAGCGTGCGCACCAAGAGAATTTGATTGCAATTGATTCATGGGGAGATTGACCAATTCAAAATATGATAAAAAAACCATTATGGTATGAGGCATGCAAAGGGGGACCCAAAAATTTGGATATGCCCAAAAATTTTGGGTGGTGTTGTAGCAGCTGCAATAGGCCCCACACCCCACGTTATGAAATAAAATGTAACCTATATGCATATAAATATCTGTATATAAATATATGGTTTCTTCGACAAATGTGATGGGTCATTAACTATTGGCACTCTTCTCGTCTCCCGACTTCATTACCTAGCCAACAAAATTGTGCGCACTTCAATGCTTTAGGGTTGACCCTTTGGCCTGACTTATTGTGGGTCCGCCCATCTGCGCCAATGGCTTGGTTATCAGGCTTGCATTTCTTCTATGGTAGTCCAAGCTTACATCACCCTCTCTAAAGTTGTTGTGCATTCCTCTATATACTCTTGGGGAGTTACCATTTGGGCTTACTTGCTCCTATCAATGCCTTTTTACTAGTTCTCATCAGTGTTAAGCTAACAATCGTGTCAACTCATCCTGACCTTTTTCATCTTGACTCTTCCCTTTTGTGTGGATTTTTTAGGGCTTCTGGGATGCAACCCCTCTAGTATTACATCATCCGCAGCCCTTACCCAACCATTAATGCCTCTGTTGCTCAATATTGACTTCTTGTTCCACTAATATTGCAACGGTTAGGCTATGTAGTCTTATGGCTTGTGTTCTGCCTTGAAGCCATCCCTTAATCAGTGTGATGAAATTCTATTGTGACCACAAAAAGGTTAAGCTTAAGGGAATGAAATAAGGCTTCCACCTAATCCATTTATGAAGGATTTACGCCCATGACTATGCCAAGGTGGTCTTGGTCGAAAATTGTGCCATTGATGTTATATATTTGTTCTTGAATCTGGTCATTTTTAGAGGGATTCACCCCTTTCCCTATACAAAATGCATAGTTGGACTAAGTGTGATTTCACCACACAGTATTGAACCTTGTGGTTTCATAAGAGACTCTCCGACTTGAATTATCACCACAAGGGGTTGAAAGAAGCACTTTAGTACTCTTTACTAGACTCAGGAGACTTAGCAAATCTCCTCAATTGCAACTTAAGCACATAACCATACTGCTAACAATTTTACACACAACATACAGTCAGTTTTGACACAGTGCATGTCAATCACTTGTTCAATTAATCTCTCAGGTGTACAAAGAGGGATAATCGGACTTTTGACAATAAATCATTATATTTCATATCTTCATTACACACATAAAGCTTCAGCAATTCCTTTAAGAAATTTTCCAAGGGTCTGAGTGTCCAAAATACACAATCCTCTTAACAAGTGATCCCTACACTCACATGGATGTATTTACCTACATAACTCTACATGACAAAACCTAAGTACCAATTCATACAATCAGAACCATCCAAAAAAAAATTTAAGCCTTCAAGCTTGAGAAAGCCAACCATCCCTCATGCAACAACATTAAGTAAGGAATTTGCATTTAAATTCATGTAAGGAATCATTCTTGTGGAACCTATTGACAGTGCTGGACCTGCCAACATGTCAAGGGGATCTCCCTGGTAAGAAGTCCCAATTAGATCTCAGACTGTTCGGTGTAGGAGTCTCAGTAGTGGGTCGTAAGATAGTGCCTTGACCGCGATGTCGCACAGAGGAAAGTAGGATAACTTTGTCAGTAGCAAGGGTGTGACTGTTGCAGTGAGTCATGGAAGTATGTATGAGAGGTTCTAACAAAAAAGGGGGATAAAAGGGTGAAGGTGAGTTCCGGGTTGAAAGGGATCAGTCCCAACTCAGCTAGGAACACACAACACAAAAGGACATACACAACTTCTAGCAGAGCAGTCCACTCAGATGTGATAGTCACAACATATAGGGTAAGATAACACACACAACACTCACAAATCAATCTGAATGAGTGCAACGGTTGTTATAGCAAGGTTCATGTGAAGGTTTGTCCAGTGTCCGGCAGAGGAATCAACATGGATGGTGATAGAATTAACATCATATACAACACATTTGTAACAAGATTCATATAATTGCACATGAATCAGTTCATACACAAATGTCTAAGTTAAACAACATATATCATTAAGGCAACTGAATGATCTGAAATCACTTGTGAATGATCTCAGTTAATTAATGAAGGTATTATAGACTTATGTGTTAGGGGATGTCTATGTTATTTTACGCAATGGATGGATAAGATTGTGAAATACACAGGCACTGAAACAGTAAGAGAACACAGTAAACAAACACATAAACACAAGAAATTTAATAAGGAGTTCACCCAATTCTCCTGGGCTACATATCCTAGTCTAGCCTTCAATGGTGGCCTTTCTATTGTGCCTTAAAAAGTAGATTTTTACAATAGTGAGCTCAAATTAAGTCTCACATAATAGATAATGATCAGTAGGATTGTACGTGGATTCCCCAAGTCTCTAGAGTACACAAACTCCCCTTACTGAATCTTGACCTCAACTGGTCTCAGTGGTATGAGTCCAATTTGGTACTCAATACCTGACAGGTATACACAAAGGAGTTGATTGAACCTCTCAAGCCTTCTCTGGAGTTCACAGACTCTCAGACTCTCTCTATCTCTGTCTGTCGATGTTGCTTTTGCTCTGCAGGTCAGCTCAGCTTCTCTGTTATCTGCAATTTCTTTTCTTTTCTCTCTCTTTGCTCTCCTTTACTGTTTTTCTCCTCCTCCTCTCTACTTTCTTTGTCTACTCATGGCTTAAAGCCAATCTAATCCCTGACTGTTCATTTCTACTTCCCAGCTCTTTGGATCTCCTACCTCTGTCTGCTAGAGTTCCCCTGCTCTACGCCATCATCACTGTAATGCTTCACAGAGAGGTGGCCACCTATTTCCCCACGTACTGAGTGTCAGTTCTCTTTGAACAGTTGTTATTTCCATTACTCCAAGATTTCCCATGAAACTGATTCCTCTACCAACTCATCAGTCATGCCAAATCTCAAATCTTATCTGCCTCAGCCTATTTCCCTATCAAATCCTGTCACCCATCGGATTGCTTCTTCGCCATTGATCTAGGGACTCCAGATCCTACGGTCTTCATCCATATCGAGCGGGACTCGGTCGAACCCACTTACTGCTTGAGGGCCTTCCGATATCCTGTTGGTTTTAGCGCAGGGCCCACCTTCTGATGGAATCAATGATTTATGTTTGGTTTTATGCTTTTCCCCATGACCAAGCACTCGAGGCTTTCCTTCACTAAGGGAGGTGCCCTGTGATACAGGATTAGCACTAATCGTGTATCAGAAACTGCCTCTTTTTTGGATCTGACTTCCCGTTTTGCCAGTTTGCGCCAGCACACGGTTACCATGGGCCAATGATCTGTGCACTTTGACTGAGGGTCCTCGTTGCTTTGTGTTGACCACAAATTGTCATTACTTGGAGGTTATTTCTAATAAGCTTGACATCCATAGCACTTTGAAACTTCGGTATGAGTTTAATAGAGTTCAGGAAACTTTTAAGAGTGTTTGAGGATCCAATTCGGATCACGACCTTCCCACTAAAAAAAAAAACTTTTAGACCGCCAAAAGTTAGTTTTCAAGCATCGACTAAATGAGGGTATAGCTTTCTCACTTGTCCAATCTCTATCCATTTTGCATTGCTTGGCTTTGAACCCTTGAGTCCAACCCTGAGGTACTCAACATCGCCACTGCGCGTCGCCCTCACCTTCTTGTCTAGAACTATATCTTCCTGCAATCCATTGAGATATTCAGGTAACAGGTCATCAATATAAGGAAATTGACTCTACTCTTCGAGATCTTCAATTAATGAAGGTTCAAATAGTCTCAAGTTTTCTGCATTAACAACTGAGTAGTTGTGCATGTAAGTTGGTAAATCAAGGCGAAAATCATTCTCACCAATTTTCTCAAGTACCGTGAAAGGTCCATACCTTATTGGCTTTAGATTTTTACCTTCACCTTGCATTCTGTCTTTGCTAATATACAACCAGACTTGATCACCAACTTGGAAACTATGCTCCATCCGATGCTTGTCATGCCTTGCCTTGTATTTGGCTTGGCTCTTTTCTAGTTGTTCCTATACTGCCTAGTGAATCTCTTGGATTTTTTCAATGAACTTGGTTTCCTTGTCCACATCACTATGTCCATCAATTGTTATGTCTTTACCAAATACAAAATCCAAGGGAGACCTTGGTGTGAAATCAAAGCAGGCCTCAAAAGGAGATCTCTGTGTAGAAGAATATTTTGCTCGGTTGTAAGCATGTTACACATAATACAAATGTTCATCCCAAAGTTTGGGATGCTTGTTGCAATAACCTCTGAGCAACTAGATCACTTTCATATTGACTACTTTTGTCTGGCCATCTATCTATGGATGAAAGGTCATGATTTTCTTCAGTTTGGTGTCCATCAGTTCCCACAAACTTGACCAAAACTTCCCAACAAATCGGGTGTCTTGATCAGATACAATGGAAGTGGGTAATCCAAAATGAACTCATACATGTTGAAAGAACAACTTTACAGTTTGTTCAGCTGTAATCTATTTATTACAAGGTATCAAAATACACATTTTGCTGAACCTATCCACAACAACATACAAATAGTCATGACCTTTCCTAGATTTAGGCAGTCCTCCAACAAAGTCCATGGAAACACTTTCCCAAGGATGAGAATGAACTGGCAGTGGAGTGTACAAGCCTAGTTTTATATTACTGGGCTTGCTTTTAGCACACATCATACACCCTCTTACATTTCTCGAAACTATCTCATTCATTTTTGGCCAATAACAAAATCTTTGCAGTTGTGCAACCGTTTACTTACACCAAAGTGACCTGATATTAAAGAAGTGTGTGCTTCCCAAATTATCTTTACTCTTTCAGTTTGTGGAATGCATAGCTTCCCACAATGATACAAGAGTTGGTCCTTAATGTGATAATCCAATTCTTCTACTCGTTTTCCTTGACTTAAAGTTGAACATACATCTCTAAAATCTATATCTTGAGCATATTGTTCAGTGTAGCTCTCATGCAGTACTGAATTATGCTTAAGTATGGTGGATGCATTTATAATAGGTCTATATAACATATTTGCAACTTTATTATGTATGCCCTTTTTATATCTGATGACTAAATGAAACTGTTGTAGAAAACCCATCCATATGTAGTGTCTTGATTGCTGCAACTTAGTTTGGGAGTGTATATATTGAAGTGGTCGATGATCAGTATGTATAACTGTCTCCTTGCCCATTAAGTAATGTTTCCACTTTTTCGCACTCTGTACTAATGCATACAATTCTTTATCATATGTGGGAAATTTAACTACTACAGAATTAAATGTCTCATAATGATAACATATGGGTTTACCATGATGTATCAACATTGCTCCCATGGCATAGTCACTGGCATCCGTTTGGATCTCAAATGGTCTTTGAAGATCAGGCAGTGCTAGTAATGGTGTTGTACTAATCTTTTCTTTCAAGGTGTCAAAGGATTTCTAATATTTGCCTCCCCACTGAAACACCTTGTTCAATCATGTTAAAGCATGCAAGGGAGATGAAATTAAGGAAAAGTTAGAAATGAACTTCCTCCAATATTGTGCTGCTCCTAAGAAGCTTTTAACTTCTGTAGCAGATTTGGGTTTCGGCCAGTTTACAATTATTGCCACCTTAGAGGGATCTATCTTCAATTCACTGCCCCCTACTATATGTCCCAAATAATTCAAAAATGTTTTTCCAAATTCACATTTTGAGAGTTTAACATAAAATTTTCTCTTTTCGGAACATCTAGTGTCTTCTTAACATGCTCTAAATGTTCTTCCCATGTTTTGTTAAATATAAGAATGTCATCCAAATATACAATAACAAAATCATCAAGAAAAGGTCTGAGTACATCATTCATTATTCTCATGAAAGTAGCAGGAGCATTAGTTAAGCCAAAAGGCATAACCAGCCACTCATACAATCCCTGCTTTGTTTTGAAAGCAGCTTTCCATGCATCTTTTTCTGCAACTCTTACCTAAAGATATCCACTATGCAAGTCTAACTTGGAAAAATAAACAGCTTCTTTCAATTGATCTAATAGGTCATCTATGCGAGGAAGGGGATAACGATTTTTTATTGTTATCTTATTCAATGCTCAATAATCAATGCAAATTCTCCACGAGCCATCTTTCTTCTTCACCAAAACGATTGGAGACCCACATGGTGATGTGCTAGGTTTGATGAATCCCTTCTTGAGCAACTCCTGCACCTACTTCTTGATTTCTACATTCTCTAAAGCAGACAACTTGTACATTCCCATGTTAGGCAATGGAGCATCTTGCTGCAAATTAATATCATGCACTATTTCCTTTTTGGGTGGCAGACGTTTAGGTTCTTGAAACAAGATATCATATTCTGAAACAACTTTTTCTAAATCATCTTGTTGTTTAGCATCACAGCCCTCAAATACATTGGTTTTATCACGTTTATTTTCCGTTACAACCATCAGTAAAAATTGTTTGCATGAATTTACAATTCGCTTCATCTACCCTGAGTTTATGAGAGTGTAATTATTCTTGAGCTTATGAGCCCTTACAAATTATTTGATTCCATCTTTAACGAGTAGATACTTGTTCTCAACTCTATAGAAAATAGCTTTTCTATTATACAAGTAAGGACTTCCTAAAGCAATTCCACATATATCCAGAGGAACTATATCTAACTCAACCTCATCTACAAATTTTGACCCAAAAGAAAAGTTAAGTTGACATTGTCAGTCACTTGTAGTTGTGCTTTATCACTTAACCAACCTAATGGGTATGGTTTCTTATGAGGTGTAGTCAGTAATCCCAACTTCTTTACAATTGCTTCATAAATTAAATTTACTTGTGAGCCACTATCAAACAAAGTATCAATCTTTTGATGTTTGGAAATAACTCAAATATGGAAAAGCTCATGCCTTTTTCTCTCATTTTCTTCATCATTAATAGATTGTGCAAAATTACTAGTAGATGCTTCGAAATTTTTACCTTTTATACCTGTGGATGCAATGGTTGTTTCATCTCCTAAGTCTGACCCCAAATCTTTCTGAATAGTTGTAGCAGTCTTCTTCTTCTTGCCCTTGAACTTCTTAGGTCTCAGATCCGGATGTAGAATCCAACAGTTCTCATCATCATGCCCATCCTTCTTACAGTGAGTGCATGAAGACTTTCCTTTCTATGCAGTGTTGGCCTTCCTCTCTTTCCATTCTATTTTATTTTCTCCTTATTCTTACTTGCAATGGGCTTGGATGATCCTCCAACTTCTAGGTTCCCATTCTTTCCTCTAGCTTCTAGATGTGTAGCTTGAACAAATACCTCATCTATACTAGTGGGATTAAACATGAGGATAGTGTGCCTCATGTAGCTGTGTAGACCACCTATGTACTTCAACAGAGTCTCAAGTGAGGCTAATGAAATTCCTAGAATCAAAGATCTTTTCCTAAATTCTTGGGTGTAATCTTGTACACTTTTCCCTTTCAATTGGCGAAGAGTTTGCCAGCTCATCATGGCTTGCTGCATGTAAGCTAGTGGATAGAACTACTTTTTGATTGCATAAACAAATTCACTCCAGACACAAAGAATCTTACCATGTTTCTTCATGTCAACTTGTGTCCTACCTTCCCACCATACCAAGGTAGTGCCTCCAAGGCGTAGGCTGGCCATTTGAATCTTACTCTTGTCTGAGTCGATACTCTGCACTCTACAATAAACATCAATTTGTCTAATCCAATTATCCAACTTCTTTGCATTCAACTCTCCATCATTTATTGGTAAATCAAATTTAACATCTAATTTAATCAAAGATGTCTTCTTTTTATGTTCAGGGCTATTAGGAGGTGTGAGAAAGTTTTCTTCTTTCTCTTTGCCTTTTGAGTGGTCATGGAGGAGAGACTCTTCTTCTCCTTTATCTTGTTTGGAGCCTAATGAATCTTCATCTTTATGTTTTTCTGAAGTCCTTATACATTTCCTCTACCATGGACCTTATGGCCAGGAAACTATCTATATATTGAGGGTCTGGCCCCACAAAACCTTCCTCCGACGTTGTCTTCTGAGGATAGACTCTTCCAATTTCAAGATTAGTTTCGACCAACTCTCCTTCTCCTACTTTGAGCTGTGATCTAGTTAGCATTCAACAGCTAAATCCAACACAAGCATGTCTAACCTTAACAACCTATAGCTCTGATACCACTTGATCTAGTTATCACTCCTAGGTGACCTCAGGAAATTAATGAAGGTATTACATACTCATGTTCTGGTGTGTGTGTGTGTGTCTTTGTTATATTAGGCAACGGATCGATAAAATTGCAAAATACACAGACACTTGAAACAGTAATAGATCACAGTAAGCAAAATAGAAACACAACAAAATTTAATAAGGAGTTCACCCAATCCTCTTGGGCTATGTCTCCTGGTCCGGCCTTCAGTGGTGGCCTTTTTATTATGTTTTTAAAGCAGAGTCTTACAATAAGGAGCTCGATCTGAGTCTCACTTGACAGAAGATAATCAGTAGGATGGCACTTGGAATTCCCAAGTCCTTAGAGTTCACAGACTCCCCTTACCGAATTTCGACCTCAATTGGTCTTTGTCTGCTCGATGCTGCCCTTACTCTGATGGTCAGCTCGACTTCTCTGTTCTCTGCAATTTTGTCTCTCTTTCTGTGTCTCTCGGCCTTCGGTTTCTTCACTACTTCTCTGCCTCGCTATCTCCTCTCCTGTCTTTGTTAGCTTGTGGCTTTAAAGCCAGTTCGCTCCTTCGACTGTTCGTTTCGTCTTCCTGGCTCTCTGGATCGCCTGCCTCTGTCCGTTGGGACTCCTCTGCCCTGTGCCATCATTGCTGCGTAACACTTCGCAGAGAGGTGGCCACCCGTCTCCTTGCGAACTGAGTGTCAGTTCTTCCTGAATGATCGTTTTTTCTCTTATTTCCCAGATGCTTGCGAAACGGATCCTTTTGTCGATTCATCGGTCAAATCGGACTCCAAATCTTTATGCGCTGTAGCTTATTTCTCCCACGGGTCTGGTCATCCATCGGGTTGAACCTCCGCCGTTAATCTGGAGTCCCCCAGATCCTACGGTCTTCGCTTCTATCGCATAGTTGAGTTGCTCGACCGTTAGTCCACGATGTAAGCAGTTTTTCTCTCTCCCCGCTGGACACGTGTCACTTGGTGTATGGAATCGCTGGGTCTTCGGCCAAACCTGCTTACTGCTCTAAATGCCTCCAATATTCCGCCGATTTTGAGTGCAGGACCCGCCTGTGGGTTTTAGCGCTTTCCCACGATTTTCTGGTTTCCCTTGTGACCGAGCACTTGGGGCTTTTCCTTCTCAAGGGGTTTTGCCCAGCGCTAATTGCGTATTAGAAATAGCCTCCATTTCTGGATCTGAGCTTCCTAATTGCCATTTTTGCGCCATGCATAGTCTCCATGGGCCAACGGTGCACGCTTTGACCGAAGGTCTTCGTTGCTCCATGATGGCTGCAAATTGGCATTATTCAGAGGTTATTTTTGATAGCTATAAGATTTGTTGAAGTCTGTCATTCATTCTTAACAATCATGGAATTGTTTGAGGATCCAATTCGGATCACCTTCTGAGGATGACCTATTTCAAATAGGTGTAGACCCTCTCACTTGCAGAAGTAAGAGGGAGTTGGATTCCAGATGTGGAATGGTAAACTGCAAGCCTGTGACTACCTCGAGGATCTTAATTTTCTGAAGTTATATGGTGATGATTCCGTACCAGATTTGGGAAATGCCTTTGAGTTTCATAAACTCATTTGCATTGATGTTCTTGGTGAACTTCTGTCCGGACATATGTTTTGCAGTTAGCATGGTGAGCTCATATTTAGTTGAGCCTCACTGGATTGGTGCCAAGAATCTTCTGAGATATCTTCAGGGCACAATCTCTCATGGATTGAGATACACTGCCGGAAATATGAAGCTGCGTGATTATTCGAATGCTGACTGAGTAGGCAAGTGTGGAGGATCACTAGAGCACTTCTCAGCGCTGGTTCTCTTTGGGTTCTGCTTCGGTATCATGGATGAGCAGGAAGCAGAAGTCGGTTGCTATAAGTTCCGTCGAGATCGAATACATTGCTATGAGTATGATCTCATATGAAGTTGCCTAGTTGTGGAAGCTCTTTAGTGAGCTTTTTGTACACATGATGAATACCACTATGATTCTCTATGACAACTAGAGGGGGAATTCGATTATTGAGGAATCCCGTATTCGATGATTGCTCTAGCAGATAGGCATCAAATACTGCCTTATCTGGGATATGGTAAGTCGATGAGCAAGGAGGCTCCATTGCATTGAGACTGATGTACAGGTCGTAGACATTTTGTCAAAGCTTCAGGAAAGGTCAAATCTGTGACTTTCCCGAATGACTTGAGGTCGTTGAGAGACCTTCTTATAAGGGTCTTGCATGTTGCATGAATTGAGCTTTGGGAGCTCTGGGGGGTTTGGGGTACTTATTGGAGTAACATACGACCACAGGGCGACTCACCCTCCCTTGGTGGTGCACTATGTACAGGATGATAGGTTCAACCTTCCCCTGTGATACCCCGTGGCAATTGTGGAACAAGATGATTAGTTCTCTCGTGGCAACTGTGCAACAGGATGATTAGTTCTCTTGTGGGCTGGGATGATTAGTTCTCCCATGGCAACTGTGAAACAGGATGATTAGTTCTCCTGTGGGCCGGGATGGTTAGTTCTCCCATGGCGACTGTGGGGCAAGATGGTTCGTTCTCCTATGGACAGGCTGATTAGTTCTCCTGTCGAGGCATCCTACCCATGCAGTCTGGGACTCATGGGAAGTACCTCTCATCTGATCAATGAGCAGGGAAATGGGGTTTGGGACCATAATAGTACTATCAATGGACGCATCATTGTATCTACCGTACTCCCTATGCTGGGATGACCTCCATTGATCTGAGATCAATGAAACTGATCTGGGATCAGTATGAGTGGTTTGAGACACTCTCTTGTGATATTGATCTGGGATCAATAAAACTGACTTCGGGTCAGTAAGAGTGATGTGACACACTCTCTTAAGATGAAACTGGCTTTGGGTCAATAGAGAATGGTATGAGACATTCTCGATCAATTCTTCTTCTTCATGGTTCAACGGAGTAGAGCAGAGCAGAGCAAAGCAATGCAGGGCACTGATGGCAGATATAGTACCATCAGACATATGGATTAGCAGATGGAGTTCTCCCTCGTTGAGAGGGAGTGTTAAAATTGGCAACTAGGGAAAAACTCCATGTGGGTCATCTATTAATTGAAGCTGATATTTTTCTTGGATCCCTCTCATCAAGAGGTGTAGGATTGATCTCAAGATCATCCGATTCCGATAAGTATTCATGGAGATATGAATTTATTTCTGTTATGGGACAATTCGTCAAGGTTTGCCAGCAACTAAATAAACCCCACTTGTGCTCAACATTTTAGTATAAATAGAGGTGGCCTTCAAGTCATTTCAACACACTTGGGATCTCTTCCTCTCTACTTGTCTTTGGGTTTTAGCAGGAGGAGAGATCCTAAGCGATAACGCTGCCCTAATTCAGAGGGCAGAAGCCGAAACTGTTGGGAACTGTCGGAACAGCCAGGAAAGTTGATGTAGAGGGTAGAAGCCAGAATTGCCGAAACTGTCGGGAACTGCCGGAACTACCGGAACTGGCGGGAATTGTCGAAACTGCCGGAACTTCTGGGAACTGCTGAAACAGCGAGAACTATTGGGAATTGCCGGAAATATTGGAACTGTTGGGAAAAGTCGGAACTAGCGGAACTGCCAGGAATAGCCGAAATTACGAGAATTGCCGGAACTGTCGGGAACTGCCGGAACTGCCGGAACTTCTGGAACTGCCGGGAATAGCCAGAGTTACCAGAACTGCTGGGAACTGCCAGGAAAAGTCAGAATTGCCTGGATTGCCGGGAATAGCCAGAATAGCCGGAATTGCTGGAACTGCCGGGAACCTCCGGAACTGCCAGAAAAATCCGGAACTGTTGGGGATGGCCGGAATTGCCGGAACTGGCGGGAATTGCCCGGAATTCCCAGAATTGCTAGAACTGTTGGAACTGCCCGGAATAGTCGGAACTGCCGGGAACAGCCGAAACTACCAGAACAACCAGGAAAGCTGACACAGAGGGCAGAAGCTGGAACTGTCGGGAACTGCCGGGAAAAGCCGTAACTGCCATAATTGCCGGGAATAGCCGGAATTGCTGGAATTGCCGAAACTGACGGAATAGCTAGAGAATCTGTCTCCAAAGGACAACAACATGCAAGGGACAACTAATTAACATTGGGATAGTTGTATGGTACTTAGCAACAAATACACCAAGCACGCAATGTTACAGCTAGCATGCACGAGACAACTAGCATGCAACAACAAGCATGCAAAGGACAACAAGCATGTTAGGGACAACAAGCAAGCAAGATGCAACCAACACATAGGTCAGTATGGCAACATGGTGCAGTAATGGCACATATGCAATACAGTGATGGGTACAGTCATGATTAATGAAGCGTGATGAGATGCAACATAGTGATGATGGGTGCAGCATGGTGCAGCGCAGTGAGGTGTAGCATGATGACAAAATGCAGCACAACGATGGGTGAAGGAGTCACCTTGGAGAATCAGTTGATGTAGCATGTCTTCAACTGATCTCATATATCATCTTCTTAGAGATGATCTATGCTCTTATCTAGATAAGTCAAAGTGTTGACTTCTGTTGTAAATGTACTATCTCTCTCTCTGTTGAACTATTAAAGAACATATAAGAAGAATTGATCAAGGGTTTCCTCACATTGGGGTTTGTCCCTGGCTAGCGCCACATCTTGTGTCCTCTTGTCTTGGCTTGTCCTCTGCGATTTATGTTTATGTTCTATCTGTAGTTTATTTTAATGTTGATGTGATTGCTAATCTGGAAAAGATATTGAGCTAACTGTAAAAATCGAAATAAATTGCTCTAAGCATAGAACATACCTAAAATTAACATGTTGGCTACCGATTGAGGACCATCTTGGAGAAAAATTTCTCCTAGGGATACTACCCACAAAATGGTGGGTAACAGGTCCCAAGAGTTGCTCATCTTTGACTTGATCCCACAAGAAAAACAACTAGATCCTTTCAAAAATTTCGTATCTCTTGATTGCTTGCGTAGATCACTAAGAGGAAATTCAATTTGCCTTGAAGACTAAGCTGGATGGCCCAAAATCTTGATCCTAGACCACAAAATTTTTTTCTCAAATTTTCTCCTCGAAAATCCCTCATTGAAAGTAACCTCGATGGACCATTCCTTTAAAAATTGATTTTTGCTGGGTCATAGGCCTTTTTCCTCGACCATCGAATTTTTCCTTGGACCAATTCTTTTTGGAAAATGCAATTCCCACAAATTTTTGACTTGATTTAATATTTGGGAATTTTTATCTTATTTTTTTATAATTTTCACTTGGAGATATTTTTTTTTTTGTTCTTCTTTTCTCCTCATTTTATTTTTTGGCTAATTATTTGCCATTTTTGTCAAAAATTTGAAAAATGGGCAAATGAGGGGTAATGACATATTTTTCCACCCTTAAAGTGTGTCTAGATAGAATGTTGAGGTGTTGAGGTCTAATTTTGAGTACTCATACCCCCGATAACTTCTATAGACAACACTTTTATATTTTACATCAAAATAATTATTAAAAATCTTGACCAGTGGGAAATTTTTAATAATTAAAAAGTGACACTTAGACTTAACCAAATTCTGCGAAACTTTACAAATGATCTAGTATGGAAATATGCATTGATTTTATACACTAGGACTCACCTAAGACTTCACCATCAAGCCTCACTCCAACTTTGGGGGATATTTGGGAGAAAAACATAACCAATTATAAGTGTTGAAAAAAACAAATAAGGAACTAAGGAAAAAAAATCCCTAGAGTGAAAACTCTCTAGCAAAATCCTAAGCTTCTTAGATGTGTTACATGACACAATTTTCATCACACTAGAATCAATTTTACATCATCCCCACAAGGTTGCAGAATTTGGGATTAAAAATGTTGACCATACGCTGAATGAGGATGATGTAGTTCTGAAATTTTGACTTTACGATCATGATGGAATGCTAAAAAATGTACTCTGCCCATGGGGTAGTTGACTAATCCTCAAATGTACATTTGAGTGGTCAACACAAGTCATCATGTGGTACCCCATAGTGGTTTAGGGTCACAAAAACTGGTCTCATGGGTCTCTTGCTGCAAAATAACCCTGTAGATTGCTCCAAATGAAGGCTCTGATGATGGTGCCTACCCTTCCATGTCTCAAGGGTGAGACAAAACTCTTGTAGGCCTTGGATCAGCTGCCCTAATTATGCTATAAGCTAGTTGGGTCATGTTAGTCCAAGTGCATCATGCTGCGAATAATGTGGGACAATAAACAAACTGCTGAAGGTGCCCATGGCATGAAATGATACTCAAACACATGATGGAGTCCCATGGCTCTCAGCACATCCCCTACAAATGTCAATATGATTCTCTGGTGGGCTTGGGCCCTAGTTAATTTCCCTAGCCCATGATGAAAACACTTGCCAATTACATATAAGATCCAATGCGCTCCCTCACCATCAAGTACAATATTTCATTAGTGCATCTAAGTGAACTGAGTCTGTCAATCAAAGGCACAAATGAGACTTCATAATGGGTTCCTTTCCAATGTGATATTCCCACTTAGCAAATATTGCTAAGTGAAATATCAATTTTGCTCAATTTTGACATTTTGGTTTCCAACTTAGGAAAAAGTGGGTTGTAGGTCCCCACTTGCAATTTTTGACTAAGGGAGGATCCAACATAGGGGAAAAATGACAAATCGACTTCTTAGTGGATGGTGGGGGTCACCCACAAAAGGGAAATACACACCCCTTAGATAATTCGTCTTTGATGACATGCCGTAGACTATTCTCAAAATTGATGCCGAGTTCTTTGAGCTAGAAGTCAAGGTTCTGAGTGCACCTGTTTTGATGGCAACTAAGATATTGTAATGAATGGCGAGGCCTTGTAAAGACTCATTACTTGTTGCAGAGGTTTTGAGATATGCTCCTTTCACTTCGTTGGTCTATAATCAAGCCTTTGTCATGCCCATATTGGAAGTTTTCTACCTGCAATGATAAAATGTGCGCATATGAATCACCGAAAACTAAATAAAATAAACCCTAACCCACTCGTTGCGTCTATCTCTTCGAACATAGGCGGGTCGAAAATTTTTAGAGGATATTCTGACAAGATCATTCGTTAAAGTGCTTGGTCAAGAGAAGAGGTGTGGATTTCCTTTTATAGACAAAATAAGAACTTAAAGATGAACATTGTTGATTTGGGGTAGCATCGGATGTGCTCTAGCCATGAAAATTGGTGGAGACGCTAAAGCACATGAGATCTCCAAGACCCAGAAATGGTTTGGATAGATTGTACCTGGTTTGGGTGATATTAAAATAATTGATATTTTTAATGGAATTCCTAAGTCTAAACTTAGGAAAAATAAATTATTAATGGGTATTAATATAAAACTGGGTTAGAAGGTTCCAAAAGTCATGGATCAAGCCAAATCTAATCTTAGCAATTGATTAGAGATTTAATCTCGGCCGTTGAAGGACCAATGAGAAAAGTATAAGAAGAGGCTTGAGGGTCAGTTGGAGAACACACTAGAGTGATCAGTCATTCATTTTGCTAGAGCGGGGTTGCTAAACAAAAGTGAATCAGTGATCAACAATGAGGGGCAGTGAGTACTGGATAGAGAGGTAGAGACAATACTGAGAGACCAGCACAGAAGCAGGGAGAGTGAGAGCAACAGCCAGTTCAGGCCAAGCAGAGGCCAACAAAGACAACACAGAGGTTAGAGGGATTGCGTCATCCACGTAGAGGCTGCTGGAGTGATGTAGAGGGTCCCAGAGGCTACGCAGTGCCTTAGAGGGTTGACGCAGAGGGTCCTCGGCTTGACGCAGGTCAGCAGGACGCTGACGTAGAGGCCAGAAGCGTTAGCGCTGAGCTTTAAAGTTGCCGAAGAGGGTTTCGTGGGACAGGTTTTTTGAGTACCTGTTTTCGAATATAGAGGTATTGCTGCCATGTATTGTTTCTCTGTCGGGTGAGCCGATTAGGCACCCAATTGTACTCAAGGAAATACTGAATAATAATAAACCCTCAGAATAGCTACACTGATTTTCTCGAATTGGGTTTTTTCAGGGACATTTTTCCAAATATAACGATGTTGTGTGTTTGTTTTCTTTCAGCTGATGATCTGCAGATGTTGTGACTGTATTATGTATATTTCGGTATTTAAATGTTAAAATAACTTTTTCAGAATTTACAAGTAGAAGAAATAAACCAGCAGAATACAGATTAATTTTCTAACAGATAGACTTAGAAAATTCAACAAACATTGGGAGGTTTAGGGGGGGCTTCATGAAGTAGACATTGGAGGACAATAGAGAATTGAAATTCAAAGTATACGTATACCTTGTGGTCTAAGTAAGCAAGGTCATGAGCCTTATGGAGGAGAGATATTAGCCTATAATACATGAAGGATGCTTTGTATGGAGCAAAATAATTTAATACCCTACCAAAGATTATATTTCTACTAACAATTAATAAATAACCCTTAAGTTAGATATTTAATGACCATTGACAAATGAATGTCAACCATGACACTACCCAATGGGAATTTATCCCATTAATGGGGGTTTCCAACTTCAAACTTGAATATTTCTTAAACCGTGAAACATCTCGTTGAGGAGAACTTATTTAGAAGGACCCTACCACGAGATTCCATGAATGCCACATCGTATTGAGTGACAAAAGGCGGGGCAACACCTGGTGCTGCTTGGGTTGACATCAATGACAACTACTTATCAACAATCTCCCCCTTTGGCATTGATGGAAGCACATGTACTCCCCCTGCGATCGTGGCTCCCCCTAACATCATGCCTGCAACCTTCCTATCCTGCTTTCTCTCCCCCTTTGACACCAATGGCAAAGGGTGACTCCCATTGACAACCTGCTTGCTCCTGCGGACCTATAACCTACCTCCAATCCCCTTGTTTGCTTGGCTAGATGAAAGAATAGTCTAATGGGAACTTGGGAGAATCCCAAGTTTTTGGTGAAGATACTCAAATGTCTCGACAATGCTTTAGTGAAGATTTGTCCCAATATATTCCACTTTGATATTCTTCTCAACAACTTCTTCTCCAACAAAATGTTACTGGATCGAAATGTGTTTCGTTTTTTAAAGCATCACAAGATTCTTGGAGATACTTATGGCGCTGGTGTTATCACAAAATATTGGAATGGGCTCATCAAACTTCACTTGAAGATCCTGCAAGGTTTGTTTCATCTAGAGAACCTGCATACAACAAGTTGCTGCTGCTATGTATTTTGCTTCCGCTGTAGATAAGGAGATTGGAGATTGCTTCTTGCTCAACCACCAAAACAAGACAACCACCTAGATAGAAAGCTACTACACTAGTGCTTTTACAATCATCAACACTTCCTTCCCAATCTGCATCTGTATAAGCTACAATGGTTAACTCATTTCCTTTATGATACCATAATCTATCTACTATTCCCTTGAGAATGGCATGAGATTCTTTTGGTACTGTTTGGAATCGTGTCACTTGTCCAACTTCGTGCATCACATCTGGCCTGGAAGCTGTTACATACAATAGACTGCCAATCATAGATCGTTTCATTCTTTCATCCACATCCTTGGATGAGTCATCTATGCCCAACATGCAACTAGTCACCATTGGGTGCTGACTAACTTGCAATCTTCCATTTGAAACCTCTTCAACATTTCCTTGATACGTTTGGCTTGACAAATGAATAATCCTTTGTCTTAGATAAATATCTTTTGGATTAATCACATCATTAGGATTTGGTCGACGTTTCGAACAAACTAATGTGGTTCATCCTCAGGACAAGGTGAAAAAATCATACAATTTTCATGAATAAATAGCAATGATGCATCATTGCCCCAAGGTCATATGAAAATTCTATCACTGCAACAACAGATTAATTTTTCCTACGTATTCCACAAGAGGTTATTTATGAAATTACTTCAATAAACGTTAAAATAAATACTGTTGTAGATATCACACCGTAATACAGAAACAAACATATGTACAAGAATCAACACATTGACATAGTTATTTTGGACAACAGTCCCTGGAAAAACCCAATGTGGGAAAACCAGTGCAACAAGGGAGGTTTTTATTATTCAGCAATTCTTCAATACAACAAGGTGCCAAACTAGCTTACCCACGAAGAGAAAACAATTCTTGCACTTCTCCCAATCCCAGCGTCAACCTGACTGACCTCTGCGTGGCTCTTAGACCCTATGCGTCAGCCCCTGCTTGACTGCGTCAACCCTGGGCCTCTCTGCATCACCCACGCAGGCCCAGTTAGTGACTGCGCAGTCTCCTGCTGCCTCTGCGTTTGCCTGAAGTGCCCTGTGTCTGCCTCTCCTGCCTCAGCGCTGATCCCGTCTCTTTGTTTCGTACTTGCTGCCTCTTGACTGCTCACTAGACCACTGGTTCGATTTCTCAGCTAACTTCGCTCCAGAAATTGAACTGACTGGTCTCCAGGTGACCCTCAAGCCTCTTCTTATACTTTTCTCGTTGACAAATCAACGACCGAGATTAAGTCCCTAATCAACAGCTAAGATTAGATCTGGTTTGATCCATGAATTTTGGACCTTTCTAACACAGTTTTATATTAATTCACATTAATATTTTATTTTCCCTAAGTTTAGACTTAGGGATTTCATTAAAAATATTAATTATTTTAATATCTCCCAAACTGTTAGAATCTGCCTAAACCCTTTCTGGGTATTGGAGATCTCATGCGCCTTAGCCTCTCCACCAATTTTCGTGGCTAGAGCACATCCGATGCTACCTCAAATCAATAGGTCAGCCATTGAAAACTAGTCGTTGGAGATTAGTTAAACAGGGCAATAGAAATTCTAAAAAGTTAGGAATTATTTAATATTTTAAATCTAGTTATAAATTATTTAATTTTCTAAATTTAGTTATAAATTATTTAATATTATAATTTTAGTTAAATTAGTTGTTAGGAGCACGAATAATAGTAGTATATTGTTAAGAAAATTAATAAGGGGGATAAGAATAAGTTCTTAATAAAATAGTTGTTAGGAGAATTTTATAATATTAAATAATAATAAAGTTTCAAGGGGTTAAGAATAAGTTATAAGTATTAATAAAAATAATTGTTATATAATTTTAAATAATAATCAGGTTATAAGGTTTAGTTCAAACATATTATAGCGAATAAGGTTAAGAGAAGTTAAGAGCAAGTTTCAAAATATTCTAAAAGGGATAGGAATTATTTACTATTATAAATTTAGTTATAAATTAGCATTGAGGAGTATGAGTAATATATCGTTAAGAATTCCTCCATACATTAATAAGAGGGTTAAGAATAAGTTATAAATATTAACAAAAATAGTTGTTAGGAGTTTATAAATAATATTAAATACTAATAAGGTTTAGATTCAAGATATTATATACTATAAAGTATAAGGTAAAGAGAGGTTAAGAGTAGGACTCAAAATATTATATGTTAATGAAGTAATTAGGAGCTCAATAATTTATTTTAATTAAATTAAAAATAGGGTCAAAAAATGAATCAATATAAAGATAAAGGAATAATATATGTTATAAATATATAAAGAAAATGAGAAGAGGGAAAATTACTTTAATATAAAGTACTTAGGAGCTTGAGAATTTATTATAATTATGTTAAATAATAATATGATAAAATATATAAAGAAAAAGGGAGGAGGGAAAATATATAAAAGGGGAAAGAGACAAGAGGATCATAAGGAGAGGGCCGAAATCCAACTCTTACTCAATTTGCAACCATCAACTCTTACTCACCTTGTTGTGAGGATGAACCACATTAATTGGTTCAAAACATCGACCAAATCCTAATGATGTGATTAATCCAAAAGACATTTATCTACAATATGAATCACAAAAGTCTCAGTTCTAACATTATTACCCTACACGGAAGGGAAATGACTGATAAGGCTCGTCAATTTGAACGAGCTCGACTACAAGTGGCTAGGAAGAAATTTTATCTTACGTTTCTCAAAAGATGTAGGGATGCATCATTGGTTCGAGTGTTTTTTCATTTTTCTCATCCTTTGAACCATTCCAAAAACCGGTCTATTTTTCTTAAAACTAGTTTGTCTCTAATTAGGTCGGAGATTTGTAAATTAAGGAGAGATCTTGAATTTCTTTCTCGTAAGCTTCTCTTTCTCCATCTGGATCTAACGAATAGTGTCTCCGGATTTCTATGGGGAGTCATTGAAGGTGGATCGGTAGCAAAAGCTCGTCGTCTGGAAGAGATCTCTAAGAAGAAACACTCTACCAAGTTCGATAGAATGATGAAGGTTGTCTCTCATCCATCTGGTGATGAGGCATCCTCTACTCCAGCAACCAATAAGATCAGGAAGAATAGGTATCTGCCCTTAATACATGGGTTTGCAGGAAGCAGACTCATTCTCATCAATTTGCGGCGCTATCCAATCCTAGTCTCTTTGAATCTGGATTGGAATCCACTCCTTCCAACTCCTCAGCCTGCGTCTCTGTCCCTAAAGATTACACCCTCAGTGTTGCCTCCTCGAGCTTGGACCTTGGACTGGGCCCGTCGCATAATCTCTCACTTAGCAATAATCCTCCCTCAGCTCTGGATCCTATTGTCTCGACTTCTCAACCCTGTAACATCTCCCAGTCCTCGGCTCAACTGTTCGTGGGAGCCTCGCCTTCCTCTGTGACTTTTGCGTTCTCCCACTGCTTGAATCCTCCTTCCTCTCATCGCCCTCATTGAAACTCCCTGCCACTATCCAGCCCCCTCCCATTGACCCCTGCTCTGTCAACTCTTTCTTCTCTTCTTCCCCTGCGTTAACGTCCAAACCGTCACTACATAGTCCCATTGCCAATTTAGCTTTGACCTCCTCCCGTTCGGCTTTGAATTGCTCCCAATCCTTCTCAGCTTTGACCTATTCTGAATTAAATAGGTTGGATTTATATAACAAGAATATATTTTATTGTAATAATAATAATTATAATATTAATTATGATAGTAATATGATACAAAATTAGTAATAATAATAACCTGAATAATAATAATATTATTACTTTTAATCATAATAATAATAATTAATAATAATAATGTGAATAATTTGAATAATAATAATAATAATAACAATATTATTTTGAATAATAATAATAATAATAATAATAATAATAATAATAGTCGTAGTAGTAGCATCTCCTTCTCTCTTCCTAATTATAAGAATGTCGTTAACTTCTCTAGTTCTAATTTTGATCCCTTTGTCGTTAGTCTCCTTAATAAAGGACTTAATTTTGCCCTTGCCCTTAAGAAGATTCCCATCGATGACATTATTTGTAACATCGAGTATGGTATTAAGGACCTTCCAGATAATGTCAGTTTCTTAAGAAGGCTAAACCTCCCAAAAGAAACCTTAGCAGAGTTGAGTTTCTCACCCTTAAAGCCCTGAGGGAGAACCCTGGCATTGTCATCCTAAAAGCTGACAAAGATGGGGCTGTCGTCATTTTGGATAAATCTGACTATGTCAACAAAATGATTGACCATCTCTCTAATAATGGCTATTACATCAAGCTTAAAAAAATCCCATTAAGTCTGTTTCTAAGGATGTAGCGGCAGCCATTAAGTCGAATTTGTCTCTCAATCCTCTTTCCAGAAAGCTCATTGAAAGCAATCCCCTCACCCCTAGAATCTATGGCCTTCCTGTGATTCATAAATCTAGGGCCCCCTTGAGACCTATTGTTAACACAATAGGTGGGCCTACTTATCTTCTTGCTAAATTCTGAGCTCTTAAGCTTAAGCTTCTTGTGGGTCGCACTGATTCCTATGTTAAGGACTCTGCATCCTTTGTTAAAGAATGGAAGGATGTGAGGCTGGACCCTGGTGATCTGCTTGTTAGTTTTGACATTGTTTCCTTATATACCAAAATTCCCATACAAGAGGCCATTGATGTCATAAGTCGGATCACTGACCAAGACACTGCCAAATTGGTTGGCCTTTGCCTCACCTCGACTTTCTTCAATTTCTAGGGTGAATTCTATGAGCAAACCTACGGGGTTGCGATGGGTTGCCATCTTTCCCCTATTGTTCCTAACTTATTTATGGAGGATTTTGAGACCAAGGCCTTATCCTCAGCTCAATTTCACCCTAAGAAGTGGAAGAGGTTTGTTGATGACACTTGCGTCATTTGGCCCCATGGTCGTGAGAAATTGGATCTGTTTCTGAACCACCTTAATTCCCAATCTGAATCCATCAAGTTCACGATGGAAGTTGAGGTGGACGGATGCCTTCCTTTCCTTGACATTCTCCTCTCTAGAATGGATGATGGTTCTGTCTCACCAAGTTTTTGGCGAAAAAACTCACACGAAACAATATCTTCATGCTAGTTCTTATCATCTTCTTGCCCAAAAATTTGGTGTTCTTAGCACCCTTGCTACCCCTGCTCTAAGAATCTCTGATGAAAACCACCTAGAGCAAGGGAAATCTCATCTCCTTGAAGTTTTTAAAAATAATGGGTACAATAGTTTTTTGGGCCTCAAGGCCTTTCAAAGAGCATGTAAAGGATCAAGAGTTAAAACTTCTCCTGTTGATCCTATCACCAAGGTTCATCTCCCGTTTATTTAAGGGACCACAAATAGGATTGCCCATATCCTTAGAAGGAATAATGTTTCCTCTTCGTTCAAACCTCTAGGCTCTAAGGACCATTAGAAATTCTCTTGGTTTGGTTAAGGACCCTATCGACCCGAAGGACTTGAAAGGCGTTTACCTAGTTCCATGTTCCTGCGGTATTCCATATATTGGAGAAACGGGTTGATCAATTAACTAGAGGATCCATGAGCACGTTGCAGACATAAAGCACAATCGTTCCCATTCATCGGCTCTAGTTGAGCATGCAGAGAAATCCAAGCACCATGTCTGTATTGAGGATTCTAGAGTCATTGCTAGAGTTGATCATTTCCACCATAGTTCTCAACAGAGAAGATGGTTGGAAGTTGAGTAAGAGTTGGATTCCGACCCTCTCCTTATGATCCTCTTGTCTCTTTCCCCTTTTATATTTTTCCCCTCCTCCCTTTTTCTTTATATATTTTATCATATTATTATTTAACATAATTATAATAAATTCTCAAGCTTCTAAGTACTTTGTATTAAAGTAATTTTCACTCCTCTCATTTTCTTTATATATTTATAACATATATTATCCCTTTATCTTTATATTGATTCATTTTTTGACCCTATTTTTAACTTAATTAAAATAAATTATTGAGCTCCTAATTACTTCATTAACACATAATATTTTGAATCCTACTCCTAACCTCTCTTTACCTTATAGTTTATAGTATATAATATTTTGGAATCTTAAACCTTATTATTATTTAATATTATTTATAAACTCCTAACAACTGTTTTTATTAATATTTATAACTTATTCTTAACCCTCTTATTAACTTATGGAGTATTCTTAACAATATATTACTTGTACTCCTAAATACTAATTTATAACTAAATTTATAATAGTAAATAATTCCTATCCCTTTTAAAATATTTTGAAACCTGCTCTTAACCTCTCTTAACCTTATTCGTTATAATATGTTTGAACTAAACCTTATAACCTGATTATTATTTAAAATTTTATAACAACTATTTTTATTAATATATTACTCGTACTCCTAAATGCTAATTTATAACTAAATTTATAATAGTAAATAATTCCTATCCCTTTTAGAATATTTTGAAACCTGCTCTTAACCTCTCTTAACCTTATTCATTATAATATGTTTGAACTAAACCTTATAACTTGATTATTATTTAAAATTTATAAACTATTTTTATTAATAGTTATAACTTATTCATAAACCCCCTTAAAACTTTATTATTATTTAATATCATATATAATCTCCTAACAAGTTAACAACTATTTTATTAAGAACTTATTCTTATCCCCCTTATTAATTTTCTTCACAATATATTACTATTATTCGTGCTCCTAACAACCATTTTATAACTAAATTTAGAATATTAAATTATCTATAACTAAATTTAGAATATTAAATAATTTATAACTAGATTTATAATATTAAATAGTTCCTTTCTAACTTTTTAGAATTTCTATTTACCTATTTAACTAATCTCCAATGGCTAGTTTTCAACAACTAGTTTTGAATGACTAGTTTTCAACGAATGACCTTGGGGCAATGATGCATCCTTGCTATTTATTCATGAAGATTGTATGATTTTTTCACCTTGTCCTGAGGATGAACCACATTAGTTGGTTCGAAACGTCGACCAAATCCTAATGATGTGATTAATCCGAAAGACATTTATCTACAATATGGATCACGAAAGTCTCAGATTTAAAATCCCTTCTCTTCTTGAGATATTTGAAGTCCCAAGAAAAATGTTTACTCACCAAGTAACGACCTCTCCAACTCAGTTTGCATATCTGTTGTAAACTTCTTTCTTAACCTAACATCATCGCTCCCAAAGATTATATCATTCTCATATACTTCAATAATCGTGAAACTAACGTGTTCAATCCTTACATAAAGGTCCCTATCGACACTTCCTCTCCTAAATCCTTATTTCTACAAGTACTTATCAAGACAGGCATTCCAAGCCCTAGGAGCTTGTTTGAGACCATTCAATGCCTTCCTCATCTTGCAAACATAGTCTTTCTTGTTTGTTAGTGAAAATCCTTCAGGTTGTTCTATGTATACTTCTTCTTCTAACTCTCCATTCAGAAAGGTTGATTTCACATCCATAGTTGCGGGGGAGCGCCCCCCCCCATCGAACCCGCTCCCGAAGCGCGCTCCGGGCGGGAGCGGCTCGGGAGCGCGCTCCCGAAATTGCTCTTGGACGGGAGCGATTTTCGGGAGCGCGCTCCCTCCCAAAAAAATTTCGCTCCTTGCCGTTTTCGGGAGTGACTTAGGGAGCGGTTGTTCTGTCGCTCCTGGAGCGCTTTTTTAAGCCCGGGAGCGATCGCTCTCGATCACTCCCGGGCATTAAAAAATCGCTCTGGGAGCGATTTTGATCCGCCGGGAGCGGGTCGGCGGAAAAAAATTCCGTGGACCCGAAAAAATAATTAAATTTAAAAATTTTCTTTGTTTTAAAAGCCCATTGGGCCTAAAAACATTTCATTTTCAAAGATTGAATTGGTTGAGGAGCTTGAGTTTGAGCAAAGGAGCGAGGAGCGAGGCTGAAGAGCGAGGAGCGAGCCTGCAGAGGTAAGTAAGTTAATAATTTAGCTAATCTAGCTAGTTTAATTTAGTTAGGTAGTAATTTAGTGAATTTAATTTAGTTTATTGAGTATTAAAATTATGAATTTGAATTAAATTAATAAATTAAGTTAATAATGCCAATAAATTAAATTAATTGCAGATTGTCCCTACAAACATCAAACACCATGGACTTGACTATATTTCTGGGCATTTTCCTCTTCCTGGTCCCTTTTATGGTTATTATGGTGGTGGAGGGTAGGAAACGGAGGGGCCAAACTGTCGAGGGGGATGAAGAAGCTGGAGGAAGTGAAATGGGTGAAAACCCCGGTGAGGAGGCGCTGGAGGAGGGTGAACAAGACCCTCAAAAAACTAAACAAGACCAAACCCCATTGTGGAAATATGTTCACAGGGCTGAAACAGGGAGAGGGGGTGGAACCACTAAATTTCATTGCCCCCATTGCAACACTGATTACATAGGTTCATACACCCGTGTTAGAAGACACCTCTGCGGGAAAAGGCCATGGGATGGAGACAAACAAATAGGAATCAAAACTTGTGTAGCGGTGTCAACAGCGGATAGAGCCAAATACATAAGGGAGGAGGAGGAAGCCCAATACAAATCAAAAAAATCAAGGGGTTTCTTTGAACCAAGCTCACAATCACAAAGAACTCCTTCAGCATCCTCCCAAGGCAGTGGATATGGAGGCTTAGGGTCATCATCTTTAAGGCGTAGAACCATATCAGATTTCCTTGATGAGGGGTGTAGGAATGATGTGGATTCAAAGGTTTACAGGTTTCTCTATGCATGTGATACCATTCAACGTTCTTCGCTCACCTTATTGGCACGAAATGGTTTCGGCCATAAATGATGCCCCTAAAGGATACAAGAGCCCTGGGTATGACAAGGCAAGAACCGTTGGCCTTGATAATGAAAAAGCAAAAATATCACATTCTTTGAATAGAATGACAAGTGCTTGGACTGAGCATGGGGTGTCCATCGTATCTGATGGATGGACAAATGTAAAAGGCAAGCCATTGATAAGTGTTCTTGCTGTGTCTGTTAATGGTCCAATCTTTCTAACTGCACATGATTACTCAGACAAGTTCAAGATCGCCATCAACATTGCAGAAGCATTACTTGAACAATTGACCGTATTGGGCCATACAATGTCATCCAAGTCATCACTGATAATGCTGCTAATTGTAGGGCAGCGGGAGCAATTATTGAGGACAAATACCCCAATATATTTTGGTCTGGATGTTTGGTTCACACATTGAACCTTCTGTTGCATGATATTGTCAAGAACAAAAATGTACAATACCAATGGATTGGTGATTTGTACAAAAAAGGCAAAAAAATGATAAAATTTATTACAAATCATAGCAATACCCATGGCCTTTTCCGCAGTCACTCGAGATTGGAGTTGTTGAAGATTGCGAAGACGAGATTTGGTAGCTATTACCTCACCTTCAAGCGCCTTTTGAAGGTAAGAGAGTCAATGGCTAGCATGGTATCAAGTCCACATTGGCAGGTATTGAAGGAAAGGGCTACAAATGCAGCTGACAGGGGAGGTTTTGAAATGGTGGAGGAGGCCGCTCTTGATGGCCAGTTTTGGACAAGTGTGAGGCAAGTTTTGGATTTCACCAAGCCCATTTATCACATGATTCGGTTTGCAGATACAGACAAACCAGTGATTGGCGAGGTGTATGAGCAGATGGACACCATGTTGGGGCAAATAAAAGATGTTGTTCATAACAGAGATCCCAACTTGTACAAACTGATTCACGATTGTGTGTGTGAAAGGTGGAATAGACTTAATCTTCCACTACATTGCTTGGCGTATATCCTTACGCCAAAATACTACTCTACGTCTTGGTTGGGCCAACCTGCAGCAGGGGGTGGGGTTAGGACCAAACCCCATTTAGATCCAGAGGTAACTAGAGGATATTTGGAAGCATTAGAAAAATTGGTACCTGACAGGAAGGAATGTGCAGCTGTGGCTGTCTTGAAATAGGAGATACTTCAGTGGCACTGGTTTGTCTGTAACTTCCCATGCAATGGACGATCAGAGATGATTGATCCTCTCACATGTGGGAAACATATGGCGGCAGGGACTTTTGCCAAAATTGGCAAAAAAAGTTCTTTCACAGGTTGTAAATACTTCTTCTGCAGAGAGGTGTTGGAGCACCTACAGCTACATACACAATGTGAAAAGGAACAGACTCAATGAAAACCGAGCAGAAAGCTTGGTTTATGTGCACTACAACTTGAGGTTGTTGAGTCATTACTGTGATCGGGCTAATGAGGATCCCACATATAGAATTTGGGACAATCACCCAGAGGATGACAATTTGGAGGATGGCATTGTACATATTGAAGAACTGGAAGAGGAACTTGTAAGGGATGAAGATGAAACATCCATGCCACCTCCACCTCCACCTCCACCATCCAGTAGCAGTGCTCGAGATCCGAGTCTTGTTCCTTTGCTGCCGCTACCTTCATCTACACCCTCACGTGAAGGTTCTAGTTCTGGTCGTCGGTCTGTGCGGGAGGCTCCGAGAAGACCACCACGACCTCCTTATGGGGGAGATTCTCGTGGCAAGGGCCACATGTAGATTTATCATTTACAGTTTACTTGTCTTTTTAGTTTTTATTGGACTTTAGTTTTTTCATAACTGTTGAGTTTTGAGTCCTTGACTCTTGACTCTTGACTCTTTCATATCATAATGATATTTTTTGTAAACAATATATCACTGTGACAATGAAAATTTGAAGTTTGAAGTTGGGCCTTGGCAATTATAACTCATTGGTAATGATTGTGAATTATGAATATGATGCTTCGTGAAAGACTAAAGTTGTTTCATTTCATTTCATTATTCATGTTTCATTTTATAAATTTTTAACATTTCATATCATGTTAACAGTTAGAAGTTAGGACTTAGAAATATCTAAGATATTAGTTCTTGTAATGGTTAAACTTAGCTTACAAGTACAACTTTGGTGATCAGTGATGATAAATGTTATTGAATTTTCAATTTTGAAAACTTGAAGTTGAAACTTTAAGATTGAATTTGATGAATCATGATTCATGAGACTCAATATGTTGCAGTTGTAATATGTATTTTTCTATCTGTGGACATGGTTGAGACGATTATAATTTCTGATGATTGATGTGATATGGTTCAATGATCAATTATGTTTTTCTGTCTAATTCATCATTCTACATGTTTTAGTTGACATATATGTATAAAAAATTAAAAATTAAAAAATATATATATATTTTTAAAAAATCGCTCCTGGATTTGCTCCCAAACAGGGAGCTTCTGAAAATGGTCGCTCCCGCTCCCATTTTCGCTCTCGCTCCTCGCTCCCGCTCTCGCTCCCAAGTAACATTGCTTGGGACATGTTGCCTACATATTGGCTATCTTGACATATTGCAAGATCCACCTTAGATTTAATGTCTTATGTTTGTAAAAGTTTGTAGGGCTGAATTGCCAGGATTTGACCATCTTGATGAAGAGGGTTCCATTTCATTACAATCATAGACAATGCTTGACAAAAGAGAGCATTGATTGTGCTAGCGCATTATCTAGGAAATCTAGATAGATTAGAAGGATACCTAGTTCAGAGATGTCACTTGGGAACCAACAATAATATAGTAGTTTTCATGCATCCAATGTTGAGGAGAAAGCTACTTTTAAAAGGGGAGGGCATGCTAGGGTCCTACCCTAACCTCCCTACTTAGGGGTGTATAGTTGTGGGATAATTAATATTTGAATAAGTGTTGTTTCCCACCAAAAGTGTGTACCCCTAGGAGAGCTTTTGTCTTGTTCATCTTCTTCCATTGGGCAACCAATAGCCCTGAGAGCCACCTGGTATCCAATGTGATGTGCCATTTTATTTTTGCTCCCTGCATCAGTTGTATGTTTTCTTGCCCATGTGTCAAGATGATATGTTAGAGGTGAGCAATATGATCGAAAATGTATGTTTTCATGGTGCAATTAGGTGCTTATGCTTGTTTTCATTGGGCATTTTAGGCATGGATTATTGGGTGTCTTGGAAGAAGGAAGGGCCTTGACCATGGTTTTGTTCCCTCACCTTAAATGGGGGGTTAATCTTCATTCCTAGTTCTTTAGGATCTCCCCTATGGGTCTATGGCTTTAGGAAGGGCACTACTAGGAAACCCCGATTTTGGTAGCATGGTCACACATTCCCATTTCACATTTTTCACTCCCTTTCACACATTACATGCCCTATTGCATCATTTCCCTTCTCTGGACCCACTCCCTCTCCTTGTCCACATATCTAGGTTGGGCCTAGAAATGTTGCCTTGAAGGTGGATGCAACTAAAAAAAAAGTTAACAAGCAAGAAACAAAAGAAAAGAATATCATAAAATGCAATAGATGGTCGGGATATTCAATATAGCACATGGGCAAAAGCCAAACATGAGCTCTACCCCTTGTCATGGCCATCACCCTGGTTCCTAGGGCCCATGAGTGCCCATCACATCATAAAGAAACCCATGCACGTCCCAACCCTTGGTGGGTGATGAACTGATCCACATTAAGGGGGTAATAATTGCTTAGAGCATTCACAACATGCTCTCATTTTCTGGAGCCTCAAGTAGTAATACAAAGAAAAATCAAGAAAAGGTAAATAAAGAGGGGTGGCAAAACAAAGGCTGGGGTAACTCATGCATCCATGATTGATCCCTCCTACATCTATATACCCAATATGTGGACATCCCTCATCATATCTATCCTTGTACCCATGGAAACTTGCCTTGAGACCCTTGTTTCCCATCCCTTTCATCATAATTCACATGCTACCTATTGATTGAAGGATGTACCAGGGACCGATCTTTCCCCTTAAGGGTTGAGAGCACTTAATAGGGTCATTTATTAACCACTCCTACCTAGGGAGGTAACACTACTTAGAGATCAAAGCCCCAAATTTGGAAGAGAAGTCCCATATGAAGTCTAAATGTGCCCTTGACTAACAAGCTTGGTTCACTTAGATGCACTAATGATTAATTACATCTGATGGTGAAGATGCAACACTGGACATTATGTGTGATTTGCATGTGGTTTCATCATGGGATGGGCAACTTAATTGGGGCCTAAGTCCACTAGAGGAGCATATGACACCCTACAGGTGAAGCATTGAGAGCCATGGGACTCCTATCACTTGCAGAGCATCATTTCGCTCCGTGGGTACCTTCAACACCTCCAACAATTTGCACTTTGTCCCACATTATTTATGAGATGAAGCACTTGGACTAGTGTGCCCCTAGCCAACTTAACAGTATAATGGATTTTGGAAACTAATCTTGAGGCCTAGATTAGGTTTGTCTCACTATGGAGACATGTGAGGGCTAGCACCATCCTTTGAGTCCTCCATGTTGGAGCAAATATGAGTTGTTCTATCACAAGGAGACCCATGAGACCCATTTGTGCCCAAAACATAAGATTGGGTTCCACTTGATGATTTGCATGGTAATCTAGGGGCCAACCCCTAGTATATGATTTATGGAGCCCTCTTGACTCACCTTGGCACAAAGAGAGCTCAACGCATGTCTCTAAGAGGTTCACGCAGTGATGACATTAGCATTTCGACCCTCTTGTGGGTTTATCTTTATGATTTTACATTGGCTATGTGGTTGGCTTGTAACCACAATTAAGTTTTGCCATCCATTTGACAACTAAGAGGGGCTTTAGGCTAATATTAGACTTGATTGGACATGTATAATAAGATGAGAGCTCATTTGAGTCTCTCATCATCATCACTTTTGGAATTTGATCTCTTTAGAAGAAATCACACTTGTTTCTTTGGCTATTGGAGTATTTTGGATGCATTTTGATATTTGGAGCTAGTTCGATTTTGTCATTGGAGCGATTTCTTGAATAACGGATGGATATATTGCATGTCATCTTGTAAGTGCTCTTTGTTGGTGATTTTTTTCTCTTGAAATTGTTTAATGTATAGATTTGTTGCTTCTAGAATGTACTAATTTTGGTCTAATTATTGAAAATTAATTCTTGGAAAGGCTTTCTAGTTAAGTATTGCATATATTATTCACTGTATGGCATATAATGAATGTTCCTAGTGGAGGAATCCTTTCACTCTCCATAAAACTCTATTATCTCTTGGAGTGAGTAATTGCTTAAACTTTGGTACCTAGGGCATCAATTTTAGGCCTCCTTAAAAACGATTTAGCTAATCTTAAGCTTCTTAAGTCCCCATATGCCCAAAGGACAAGGCACTAATCCAAGTCCTTGGTGGTCAAACTCAATTTTTCTCCATAAGTTATCCTCTCTAAATTTCGGTCGTCTGAAGGTAGGACGACTATCTAGGGCTTAGAATGAATTTCTTAGGAGGTTTTGTGGGAGTCGAAGAGCGTAAACATCAAGCCTAGGGTTTTGACTACTTGACCTCAAAATTTGTTGGGCATCCACTTGGATTTCATCCATAAAATCTCTTGCCTTACGCGTTTCCCTAAGAGGGAAACCCTAGCTAGTTTTTCCTCGATTTGGTGACTTCTGTGAGGGTTGTATGAGCTTAGTACTTGGTGAAGTATATCATAAGAAGCACTTTCTCTCTATTGCCTTGATCTTGGGAGTGTCTTCATCCACGATAATTCACAAAACTCCAGGTCTTGCACAATCTATTTTTAGGGCTCTCATAGGGTGCGAAGTGCCTCTTGAAGTCTTATACCACAACCTTGAGCATTCCTTGAGAGGTCCTAATCCATCACCTTGCACCTTAAACCCTAGAATATCTATTAAAGGTGGTTATCATCTTACTGCAACTCCTCCCATCGGAGAAAGTCCGTAAAGAGTAGGGGACCTTGGCTGCGGTGGCAGTGGGTCATTGTCCCATTGTTAGCACTTAGTTTAGCCCTTTGTCTTGTAGGGTTTTCCTTTCCAAGGCCTGCTAGATTTTGTGGTAAAAAGGTCCACTAGTTAGTCATTGTGTGGTTAATTAATATGAAGAGGTCATCTTTATGGAACAAGGCCTGCTAGGCTGTTGATACTCATTAATATTGGGACCACTAGTGGTTAAGATTTGGTTAGCGAGAAATTGTATAGAGGTAGGAAGCTATGAAATGGATGTCAAGGATTATTATAGAGGTAGGAAACCATGTAATGGATGTCGAGAAATATTATTGTATTGGAGCTCTGCTCAATTAGATTTTTCCCCATTGAAGAGGCTAGTGAATATTGCTCACCTTTTGGAGTATACTGTATCAATAAACAGTTCTATTTCGGCAGGTGCTGTATTCTGGTTGGTCTCTCTTATATTTCCCGCGGTTTGCATTTGTCATATATTGCTCTTAAATTCTCAGTATCTGCTATTTAAGTACACTACATCTATCCTTTGTAGTTTATTTTTCTTGGAATCTGTAATCAAGAAAATTGATAAATTATATTATTTTGAGTTGTTGTAGTGTATGCTATAGATGTTACCCATTTACCACTGTTTTAACTTTTAAGAATGCGAGCTTCCTAATCCATCCTTGTTTTGAAAAACTCTTTTACCGTTTTCAAGCAACTTAATTTTATTGGAAAATACAATTTTATTTGTTAGAGATAACATGACAACTTATAAAAATCACGAAGTTGTTCCCAGCTTATGAATTCTATCCTCTTGCAACCGTTTAATAACATAATATTTAAATTATTCAGTCATGGGAATTAATTCATGAATTCACAGCCATTTAATAAGTTTCTCTAGTTTAAATGTTTTTAATTCGGCAACTGAATTGCACCATTTTTTCAATTTCTCGATCTTTTCAAGCTGGAAAACAATTTGTTGTATGCCCTGTTGGCTTTTGAATTATCGTTTCCTATATTGGGTCTTTTACTTGGCATTATGATTATTGATAGAATTTTCTATCCTTTTCAGAATTCATCGTGCTTGTACATTTATTTATTTATTTATGATTTTAAAATTTAACACCACTTTTTGGAATTTTGATGTTTATATAGGCCTACAGATGAGAGTTATAGCTAGATGATTTTTCTGGGCTTCTTTTGGATTTTGAAATAAAAAATGCTGATTAAAATATCTATAAATAGCGATCAAAGCTGCTGTCTAAGTTCTAGCTAATTTCCATATACCTTAGATGTTATTCATTCAGTTTCTTTTTGTTCTGGTGCTTGCTTGAGCATATCTTGTGGCTTGAAGCTAAAGCAGAATCAACATTATTTGGTGCCTGATTATTACAAGCTTTACAATATTTTCTCATAGATAATTGCAATGGTTATCTGTTTGCCCTATGTGCAGGTACTGTGGGTCTCTGGAGCCAATGCCTATGCCTGCAGGTGGTGGTGGAATTGTCAGCGCTTTATTTGTATCTACTGATCGCAGATTACCTAAGATCCGGATTCAAACCCGCCAACTTGGAAATCTCATTGACAAGCGGATCATTGTAGCTGTTGATTCATGGGATCGGTTATCACGGTATCCATCTGGTCACTATGTGCGGACGATAGGAGAAATAGGTGATCGTGCTACAGAAACTGAGGCAAGTTTTCGGTTTTTATTTTTAATTGACATTTTGAAAGTCCTAGGTCCTTGCAAAGCATCAAAACTAGTTGAAATTTTTTTATTCCTGGCACACATTCTTCCAGAATAAAAGGACATTGCTAAGTTATCAAATTTTACAGATCTGTTTCTAAGTTTCAGAAAAGCTAAGATTATAGGCATTCTGTATGTTGGATCCAAAAATGTTTTCTGAATGTTGCTGTTTCTTACAGGTTTTGCTAATTGAGAACGACATCAACACAAGAGCATTTTCTGAACAGGTTCTAGCTTGCCTGCCACCCTTGCCCTGGACATTACAACCAGAAGATTTGAGTGATCCTCACCGAGAGGATCTACGCCACTTGAGAGTATTCAGTGTGGATCCACCTGGTTAGTCTTGCCCGGTGGCATCCAAAATCAGAAAGATATCAATCTCTTTTTGCCCTTTTTTTCACAACTATTTCAACTGGCATAATAATAGTATTGTCAATATGGTTATTATGATTGCAGGTTGCAAGGATATTGATGATGCACTATGCTGCCGAGCACTCCCAAATGGAAATTTCGAAGTTGGAGTCCGTATCCTAAGTTAACAAATTCATTGTTGTATGTTTTTAGGTAGGATCACTATAATTTTTTGCAATATATTAAAGTTTCTGGTGAATGTTGATGGTCTAGGCTGTTGGTAGCAATCGAAAGTGCATTCTTAGTTTTCAATTTCAGCTGAAGATTTCAACTTATAGCTAGAAGTACCAGAGGCAATAATATTTGCTTCTTGTGAGGAAACAATTTAAACTCAATTTCTTAAAGTTCGCTACTCTTTCTAAAAGTTTGCTACTCGTTTGTGAGATAATAGAATTTATCCAAGTTTTTCCTGGTTGGAGTTCTTCACTAGAGTGAAAACTAACAGTGGCTTCGCTTTATGTTAGTTTAATTAATATTTATGGCCATTTTTTAGTAATTAGGATTACTGTAAATCAAGTACATTAAATTATTTTAGTATTAATAATAAATTAACGGAAATAAATTACCTAATGTCTTTGCCTCTTCAGTTGTATAAATGTAGGAAGAGATTTTTATTTAATTGCATACAAACTTGACAGTTGTTGATCTCTTTTCCTGCTTTGTTGATTTTTAAATTCTTTTACAAAGAAGCACCCTCTAATCTAGTTGAGAGGGAGACTAATTTAAATGTTATCCTCAGAGATTATTCTACTCACCAAGTTAAAGATTATGGTTTAGTTTCATTTCAGTTAGATGATGACAAATCTATTTTTCTGCAAGAAGTTTTTTATGTACTTGGTTTGAAGAAGGATCTTGTATCCATATATGCTTTAGAAGATAAAGGAATGAAAGTTGCTTTTATTAATGGAAAAATTCTAACTTGGCCTTTGAACTCAAGTATGAGAGAAGCCTTCATTCTTGGATCAAGATGTGAAGGGCTTTACAAAGTCAATGGTAAACCCATTCATGCACTGGTCCATGATATCGATCTTCAGTGTGAGCTATGGCACATAAGATTTGCTCATCTACACTACAAAGCCTTACCTGATGTAAGGAAGATGGTTTCTGAAATGCCTGAGATAAAAAAAGGGTCATGAAGGAGTTTGCCCACGATGTGCAAGTGGAAAGCATATAAAGGGACCATTCCTTCAAGCAGAACAAAAACTAGTTATGTACTTCAACTCATACATTGTGATTTATGTGGACCTATGCCTATTAATTTTCTTGGTGGCTACTTGTATTTCATGATTTTTGTTGATGATTTTTCTCGCAAGACATGGATATTCTTTTTGAAAAAGAAAGGGGAAGAATTTGGCATGTTCAAAGATTTCAAGACTCTAATTGAAAATTAGATTGGAAAGTTGATCAAAGTTTTCAGGTCTAATAATGGGGGAGAGTTCACTTTAAATGATTTTAATGATCTTTGCAAAGATGTCGGAATAAAGAAAGAAACCACTGTGCCGTACAATCCACAACACAATGGTGTTCCTGAGAGGAAGAATAGAACCATTGTGGAAGCAGTGAGAGCCATGCTGCATGATTAAAAGCTACCAAAGTTTCTATGGGGAGAAGTTGCAAACACTGTTGTTTATGTGCAAAACATAACTCCTCATCAGACCTTAAACAATAAGACTTTTGAAGAAGCATTCACTGGTGAAAGGCCTAAGGTGAGACATTTGAGAATCTTTGGCTGTCCTGTATACTTCCATGTGCCAAAAGAGAAAAGGAACTAACTGGAAGCTTCAGGTAAGAAATGTATGTATGTTGGTTATTGTGATAATTCAAAAGCTTATAGAATTTATGTTAAGTTCATGTATGTTCTATGCTTAGAGCAATTTATTTCAATTTTCATAGTTAGCTCAATATCTTTTCCAGATTAGCAATCACATCAGCATTAAAGTAAACTGCAAATAGAACATAAGCATAAATTGCAGAAGACATGCTAAGACAAGAGGACACAAGATGTGGCAGTAGCCAGGGACAAACCCCAATGTGGGGAAACCCTTGATCAATTCTTCTCATATGTTCTTCAATAGTTCAACAAAGAGAGAGAGAGATGGTACATTTACAAAAGAAGTCAATACTTCAACTAATATATTATCTCCACATGAGATCAGTTGAAGACATGTTGCTTCGACTAATTCTCTAAGGTGGCTCATTCACCTATCATGTGATGCATCTCGTCCATATGCTGCACCTCACCGTGCTACACCATGCTACACCTATCATCACAATACTGGACCTCATGTTGCTGTTGTCCCAATGTTTACCTAGTGCCATGGCTGCACCATGCTATGCCTATGTGCTTGCTGCACGATTGCTGCTTTGTGTCCTAGCTGCATCAAGTACTATACTGCTGTCCCATACAACACTCTACTTGCAGCTGTCCATGTTGCATCATGTTTTACCATGCATGCTATAATACCTCATCATTGCCATGTTGTCCCATTGCAGCGCCTATGTCTAGCAATACTAATCATATGTATTACTGCCCATTGCTGTTATGACTGTGTTCAGGTTAGGGCTACCACACAGTTAGGAGATAAGTCCTTTTAGGATTGCAGTTTATCTTGAAGAGCTTTCCCTCATGCCACACTGCCCTTTGAAGGTGCTGTCCACCCTTGACAGTCCTTGACACAACCTCAGCTGTGTGCTCTGGCTTGCGCGTAGCACAACAGCTAGCTGTAGCACTCCGCCTTCCCAAATGATACCCAAACAACAACATTTCTTTCCTCATGAACTTAGGCAAGCTAACAACACTTACCTGCACTCAAACGCAATACAACCTTGAATCTGTCCTTGTGACTTCGGCTTCCCTGTCTTGTTGCTGTCCATGCCCATGTTGCTTCATGCTATGATAAGGTCCCTTCTGCTGCGGATGAAGTTCTTCTCAGGGCTCCTCTTGACAGCAGTTTAGGGCTTCCTCTTGACAATGGTTTAGGGCTCCCATTAGCTACGGATAAGGGCCTTCCCTTTGCTGTGGTTAGAGCTCCCTTTGCTGCGGATTAGAGCCTTACCTTTGCTGCGGATTAGGGCTCCCTTTGCTGTGGATTAGAGCCTTCCCTTTGCTGCGGATTAGGGCTCCCTTTGTTGTGGATTAGAGCCTTCCCTTTGCTGTGGATTAGGGCTCCCTTTGCTGTGCATTAGAACTCCTATTGACTGCGGTGAGGGCTTCTTAGATTTGCAGCCAGATCTTCTCCAAGACTGCGGCTAGGGCTCTCCTAGATAAGTGCGGCTAGGGCTCTTTTAGATGACCCTCTCCACTGCATCTTCCTTGAGAGAAGACAAACCCAAAACAAGTGGAGAGAGGGAGATCATGAGAGTTGTGTTCTCAAATGATTCAAGGCACCTTTATTTATACAAAAAATGTGGAGCACATGAGGGGTTTATTTGGTTGCTGGCCGACCTTGATGAATTGTTCCATAACACAAATAAATTCATATCTCCATGAATACTTATCAGAAAAATATCAGCGGCCATTAATAAGATGACACACATGGGGTTTGGCCCTAGTTGCCAATTTTAACAATTTATGTACATGGTCAAAGAACTATAGAGTTTAGCAGAGATGCAACATTTGATGAAGATGCAACTCTTAGAAAAGCAAGAAACTCTCCTCCTCTTGCCATTGTTGAAAGTTAATTTGTTAATGAAAAAGAGGCTGTATTTGAGTTTGAACCGGAACTTGAGAATGAGCTTGCTGATAATCCAATGGGTTCCATGGATCCTCTAGATCCTCCACCACATGATCTCCATACCAGAAAGAGACCACTATGGTTGCGAGATACCTTGCAAGACGCTGAACGATATGCTGTCCCAAGAGGAATGTTTAGAGAAAGTAAGAAGCCAAGTTAGTTTCAAGGGTATGCTGTTGCCATGAGCAACATCATTTAGGCAGAACCATTCACCTTTGAAGAAGCAGCAAAAGACCAAGTTTGGAAAGATGCCATGACTGAAGAATACGAGTCCATTATCTAGAATGATGTCTGGGAAGTGGTTCCTAGACCTCAAGGTAAATTTGTTGTCAATTCCAAATGGTTGTTTAAGATTAAACATGATGCAGATGGTAGTATTTAAAAATATAAGGCTAGATTTGTAGCTAGAGGTTTCTCTCAGAAAGAGGGAATAGATTACGATGAGATTTTTGCACTTGTAGCTCGATATACTACTATTCGATTTGTTGTTGCCTTAGTCGCTAGCCAGGGATGGACTCTTCACCAAATGGACGTGAAAACTGCTTTCTTGCATGGTTTCCTCAAGGAAGAGGTATTTGTGGAATAACCACAAGGATTTGAAGAGCATGATAGGAAAACTCATGTATTCAGACTGAAGAAAGCCTTATTTAGGCTGAAGCAAATTCCAAGAGTTTGGTATGCTCGCATTGATAGCTACTTGATAAAGCTTGGTTTCACAAAAGATAGTGCAGACCCAAGTCTCTTCTTCAAGACAACTCAAGATATACCTTTGATTTTGGTATTGTATGTTGATGGTTTATTCTTGATAAGAGGAAAACCTATTATTCTTCAGTGTAAGAGGGAGTTAGCTTCTGAATTTCAAATGAAAGACCTTGGTTTGATGCACTACTTTATGGGCCTAGAGGTCTAGCAATGACCTGGTGAAATTTATCTTTCTCAAGAAAAATATGTTGTTAAGCTTCCTGAAAGATTTGCTATGGTAGAATGTAAGTCCATGCATACTCTTATGGAAATGAACTTTAAGAAATTATGTGGCAAAGTTGCAGGAGCTAATTTGGCAAATCCCATAGAGTATGACAACTCATTGATGCTTTGATGTTTTTGGTAAACACTAGGCCTGACATATGCTTTGCTATAAACACTTTAAGTCAATATATGATTGATCCGTTTCATACCCACTGGATTGCTGCAAAACATGTACTTAGATACTTGCATGGAACTATCAATCTAGGATTGAAATACACTGCTAAAAATGTAAGACTTCATGGATATACAGATGTTGATTGGGCTTGTAACTTTTCCAATAGAAAAAACTCTTCTGGGTGCTGCTTTAGCTTGGGATCTGCCATGAGCTCTTGGATGAGCACCAAGTAGAAGCTTGTTGCACTAAGTACAACTGACGCTGAGTACATTGGTTCTAGCATGGCTAGCTGTGAGGCACTTTGGTTGAGGAGCTTTTTGGGGAACTATTTGAGCAAGTTCCAGACACAACAATGATATATTGTGAGAATAAGAGCGGGATTTGTCTTGTAGAAAATCCTATGTTTCATGACAAGTCTAAGCATATTGAAATCAAGTATCACTATATCCGAGATATGGTGCAGAGAGGAGCAGTTATTGGTTTTTAGAGAGTAACTTGGACTTACAGACATGAGCCTTTCAGGAAGCGGTCACAACTGATTGAGAACACTAAGCTGCCTTTCCCCCTTGTTAGAGCTCACAGGATTAGGGAATGATTTCAGAAAGCTCCTGAGGATGAGGGACCTCTTGTGTAGTGTGTGCCACGGGTAGGCCTCAATATGCATACAACCCACAGTCTGAGAAGTGGGAAGAACCACCTATCTGGCCAATAGGTGTAATGAGACTTTTCTGTGTGACTTGTCTAGGATGTTGGTATTCCACCCCTTGACACTTGGTTGTGTTTGATTCTATTTTGTGTGACTTGTTTGAGTCTTGTCTATGTGATGTCTGTGTTCCTAAGTTGCACGAAATGGGGAAATGGGTATGACTTTCCGAAATAGGCACGGGTACGAAACGTGACCCCCCAAATTTTGGAAACGGGGAAACACAAGATATATATATATATATATATATATATATATATATATATGGGACATTTAAGAAATGTTATGTGCAATCATAAAGCATACATGATACATTATAATTTATCACATTTAAAGTTTAAACATTATGATTAAATTTACATCACATTTACTCATGAATGATCACATAATGAAAATAGAAATATTGGAATATCCAAAATCAACCTTTATTATATATCCAAATCTCAAAATCAACCTTTATTATATATATGAGGTTGCAAGTACAATAAAGACTATGAGAGTACAAGAACTATAAAGACAAAAGACCATTGCTCTCTTCCTCTTTTCTGATTTTCTAAAATCGTATGTCTCCAAGAGAAACAACTTGCTCAATTGTGTGATAAGGGAATGAGGCGAGAGTATTTTTATAACTTGAGAGAGACATCTAGAGGCATCCACAAGCTATTTTATTCGCCCAATCAAAAATTAGTACTGGAAAAACAAAAAAGAAAAAGAAAAATTGTAATATGAAGTGGAAACTCCATTGTCCGGCCTGGAAACGCGTTTCCGGCCGTATTGGCCATGTTTCCCCAGCGTGAGACGTGGCAGTATGACTGTAAACTCGTTTCCATGCCGTACGGTACACGTTTCTGCGTTTCCATTTCGTTTCTTGGCTGAAACGGACCTGGGGGCAACGTTTCCTGCAACATTGTTGTGTTCTATCACCAAATTTTTAAATGAAAATTGGTTGAATGTAATCCTTATCTATGTGACATGTGATGATACTTTCCTTCCCAAATTTGTTTCAAGTGGATGATTCTTCTTTAGATTGCGACTTCATTGTTACATATATTACAAAGCAGAGTTGAGCTGAGATGAATGAAAGAGATTAGAGAAAGCAAAGATCTTTGATGCAGAAAGAAATTTCTCCCAAGCTGAGAGGGAGTGTTAAAATTTGGCAGCTCAGGGATGAATTTTTCCTAGAAGAAATCATATATTTTAGTTTTGTTTGAACCTCCTATAATAAAGTTTCATTTCTAATATGACTTTCCAAAATTAGTAAGTCACATCTCAATTTGGAAGTGACTTTGTAAAAATAGAAAGTCATGTTTAAATGATCAAGGATGATCTCGACGTATGGAATCCACTTTAAAATAAAATAAATTTTGATTATACAAGTCAAGAATTAATATTTTCACCTAACTAGTATTATGATTATTATGATAGTATTATTTATAAAATAATCTAAAGTGATTCACCTTTAATGGATCAATAAAAACGAATACTCTCAAGAAATAACTAAATTAAATTGAGAATCTCCAATTTGGCAAATTGAATCTCTCTCTTGGAATAAAATAGTAACTCTACACTTAAGAGAATGTAACTCTTCCTCACTGATTAAACATATGGCAAAAGTGTGACTCCTCCTCATTAAATGCACTTGTAACTCCTTTATTCAATTCGATTTGTAACTCTCACGAAATATTCTCTCATGTCCAAGTGTAACTCTCTCTCTCTCTCTAATTTGAATTGTAACTCCTCAAGACATGTGTACCTCTCTCTCTATTATTGGGATGAGTTACTTCTTCTCAAGTAACTCCTCCTTCATGGAATTCAATTCTCCTATTATTGGCTCAAGGCATGAACTCATTTTGTAACTCTCCTTTCTCATTTATTTAAGCAAGAGCAAGTGAGAGTAGAGAGTAGCATGTTCATTGTGAAGAAGGAGAGCTAGTTTTGAGTGTGTTCAAGAGAAATGTGAGAGCAAGTGAAGAGTAAGAGCAAGGGAAGAGCTGGAGCAAGTGTGAAGGACAAGATTTGATCAAGAGAAGGAGGAGATCTTCAAGCAAAGAGCAAGAGCACTTCAATTGCAAGTTGATTAGACATTGGCAAATTTATTAACTCTCATTCTCTCTCTCTCTCTCTCTCTTTACTCTGTTAAACAATTGAAGAAATTTAATAAAAGAAGAATAATTTGGGTTTGTCCCTTGTGGGTTTTGCCTTGGTCATTGGACCTAACTCTTAGTGTCTCATATTTGTGCTGAGATGTTTTCATATGATCCTTAAGTTTATGTTCTATCTACAATTGCTGATCTGAAAAGTTGTGAAGAAGAAATTCCTAAGTATTTGTAACAACATAGAACATTTAGTTTTCTGCAAAGTACATTTAGTTTTCTGCAAAGTACATTCGACATTCTCCAGTGTGCTAGATGGGTAGGGTCTAGCGCAGTTGCAACTAGGAGATTAGTCATATCAGTTTTAGATTGTTGCTGCAAGACCATCACCCTTGCTACACGGACCCACACCATCCTAGTAGCAGGTTTAGTGTTAGGAACCAGTCATTTAGATGATAATTGTAGATCTAGTTGCAGTCAGTACATGTGAGACAATTGCAGAGCTAGATGCAGTGACACAAGCAGTGTGAATTGCCTAGTTGCAGTATGTAGGTGCAGTTCTAGCCTAAAGATTCCCAGTGTAGAGCTAGGCAGTCCAGTTTCTAGTACAGGAAGACATCACAAGCTACCTGTTGATTTGGGGTAGCATCGAATGTGCTCTAGCCATGAAAATTGGTGGAGAGGCTAAAACACATGAGATCTCCAAGAATCAGAAATGGTTTGGGCAGATTCTAACCGGTTTGGGAGATATTAAAATAATTAATATTTTTAATGGAGTTCCTAAGTCTAAACTTAGGAAAAATAAAATATTAATGGGTATTAATATAAAACTGGGTTAGAAGGTTCCAAAAATCCTGGATCAAGCTAAATCTAATCTTAGCCGTTGATTAGAGATTTAATATTGGCCGTTGATGGACCAACGAGAAAAGTATAAGAGGAGGCTTGAGGGTCAGTTGGAGAACACATCAGAGTGTTAGTCATTCATTTTGCTAGAGTGGGGTTGCTAAGCAAAGTTGAATTAGTGATCAACAGCGAGGGGCAGTGAGTAAGAGGCAGAGACAGTACTGGGAGGCTAGCACAGAAGCAGAGAGAGCGAGAGCAGCAACCAGTGCAGGCTACGTAGAGCCCAGCAGCGCAGAGGCAGAGGGACTGCGTCATCCATGCAGAGGCTACTGGAGTGACGCAAATGGTCCCAGAAGCTGTGCAGTGCCTAAGAGCGCTGACGCAGAGGGTCCTGGGACTAACACAAGTCAACAGGCGTTTGACGCAGAGCGCAGAAGGGCCAGCGCTGAGCTTCAGTTGTGCCGGAGAGGTTTTCATGGGACAGGTTTTCTGAATACCTATTTCCGAATATAGAGGTATTGCTGTCGTATATTCTCTGTCGGTTGAGCTGGTTAGGCACCTTGTTATACTTAGACTGCATATTAATACAACCCTCAGAATAACTGCATCGATTTTCCCGCATTGGGGTTTTTTGGGGACGTTTGTGCAAAAATAACAGTGTCACTTGTGTGTTTGTTTTCTTTCAGTTGACGACCTGTAGATGCTGTCACTGTATTGTGTTTATTTCGATATTTAAATGTATTAAATAACTTGCTCGAATTTAAACAAGCAAAAGAAATAAACCAACAGAATACATATTAGTTTTCTAACGGATAGACTTAAAAAATTCAACACTTCTAGGAGGGAGCAAAGAGATTTCCCATAGGGAGAATCGAGATTCAGAGTGAGTCTAGCTTCATAGGGAGCAACCTTATGGAGGCTAGCGCTTTAGGATCTGGGGAGACTAAACTCATTATTGCAGTAGTTGCAACTTGCGACAACAGTGCGGAAGCATCGACAAAGCAGTAGCAACAACAATATGAGTATATTAGATTTTTCCATGTTTGCAGCTATACCTCTAGGAGAGAGGTGTGGTGACATGGAGTTGTAGTCCTAGAGTTGCTGAGATTGGGCAGGGTCCGTTGAGGTGTCCTCCTCATGGATCATTACCTTGCTATAGGGGCCCATAATATTCAGTAGCAAGATGGATCAATGTTGCTGATGCAGTCAGATTCCAAAGTGACAGTTGTAGACTGGTAGCAGTCAGGTGCTGAGGAGTGTAGTGCAGTGTTGGCAACAATGTAGAGTGGCATAGTGCAAAGTCAGCAACAACGCGAATTTTTCAGTGGATAGTCTGGTGGCTAGTAGCAATCAAGACTCGAGACAAATGCAACGTACACAATTGATTCAATATTTAGGATGCTTCTCAGTTGCAGTTGTTGCAGTTGCAACAACAACAAATGAGAGGGAGTTGCAGTGTTGATGTAGAGTTGGCAATAGTATAGCAGTGTCAGCAGAAAGACAGATGCAACATCAAGGTTACGCAGTGGTAGGCAGTCATAGTGGCCAGACATTAGTAGCGTGACAAAGGTGATACATAGATAGGGTGTTGTAGCAGCAGTGGTGCAACACTAGAACACCTTCCTCGCTAAGAGGGAGTGTTAGTTTTTGTAACATTGGAGGTGTTCTAGTCTCAAAACACATGAGCTCTCGAAACTCATAAATTGTTTCTAGAAATTCCACCTAGAAGTGTCAGAATTAATTGAGATAAGGTGTGAATCATCTAGAAACTCACACAGATCGACTTGGAAATAATTTGGGTCCTTGATTAAGTTTTAATATTGGCCGTTGAAGGTCCAACAAAAGATTATAAGAAGAAGTCGATGGGTAGATGGAGAACATGCTTATGGAGACGCAGTTGATGGGTACATGGAGAACACTCTTGTGGAGACACAAAGATCGATTTCCTTGGGCAGTTCGATTTTCCAGAGGCAACAACTAGAAGAGTTCGAGCTACAAGGAAGCAGAGATAGAGAGGGGTAGGGACAGTGAAGCCGAAGGAAGATTTCTAGATTCGGTGAGTGCATTTTCAGAGAGGACGAAATTTCTCTAGGAAGCTGCGTAGAGGTAACACAGAAGCTTCAAAGGGCAGTTCGATTTGTTGAAGGAAGAAGACATTGTCAGTTCCAAAGGCTAGGTAGAGGTTCTAGAGGACCGAAGAAGCGTTTTCCTAGTCAGTAGCAAGCAAAGCGACTTGATTTTTCAGTTGTTCCGAGCAGAGCGAGTGCAGGCAGTGTGAGTGCGGGCTGAGCGTGTAGCAGATTGCGCCAGGGTGACGCAGAAACTGCGCAGGGCTAGGTGGACGACTTGATTTTCAGTGGCAGTGAAGTGCCAGATTGATCAGAGTGAGGGTAATTTCCCTCATGATATTTTCGCTAGTATTTTCTTTGCAGGATAGCTAGTATTCGACATCCAGATTGTACTCAGATAAATTCATTGCTACTTAATAATATAAAAGCTTCAGCGATTGCACCGGTTTTCCCATGTGGTGCTTTTCTGGGGACTTTTGTCCAAAAATAATTGTCATATTTTATGTGTGCGTTAACGTTTCTTAGTTTCCAGCGTTATTATTTTCCACAGTATTTTTGTGAAGATTGCAGTGTGTTTATTTTGTTGTTGCCGTAGCAATAAACTGCTAATTTTATTAACAGTTAGAAGAAATAATACTAGTCGCTGCAATAGGATTTCATACTTGCAATTTTCACACAAATATTTAGACATGTGCTTAACCACCTCTCTGGGATTTGTCAAGTCTGGTAATGCGTCTGTTTACTAACACCTGTAGGTTTTGGTGTAACGACAATCGTGATTCCAACAAGTGGTATTAGAACAAAAGGTCTGGAGTTCGAATCACACCCGACTCATGCTGGGGGGAGATTTTTTGACATTGAATAAACCAACACTTCTCGTGTGTTTCGCGACACGTGCTTAACTGCCTCTCGTGGATCTGTTAACTCTGACGATGCATCCATTTACTAACACCTGCGGGTTTTGGTGTAGCGGCAATTATGATTCCAACAACCACTGGATGTGAAGTCTTGCTTTGAGTTTAGATCTATTAAGCAAGGAGACTATACATGGCCATTCTCAAGTTTATTCATGCACAAAGGATTCCTAGATATAGAACCACTATATTCTAAGTGTTCTTGGAGTATATTTTTGGAATAAGAACATTGCTTGAGAGAATGGCAAGTTGTGTTTACTCATCATAGTTTTCGTTGGGGCATATAGGGAAGAACAACATGGAGTTGCCAACTTCCTTCATCTTTCTCACATAGACAAGCTAGAGTAACACAACTAAGAGATAGACTTAATGGGATTGTCTCCTGCATGATGGATTGATGACTGTTACTGTACTTTTAGAAGATCCATTCTGCATCTTAGAGAGACTTCTCAAACAACTAGATTCTCTGACATGCTTTTGCAATTCCTCACAGTAGGAGGTAAACCTTCCTAAAACTAAGGATATAGAGTTATTTGCGCTACCAGAAAGAGTGGAAAGTAGCAATACTTGGTTTATGGAAGCCAGCAGATGGAGATAGTGTGACAGTCCCTGGAGATGCATGCTAAATGCGTGAGCCACTGAGCATAGTGGATGCTTGCAAGATATTTGATAAAATGCCTGCATGAAATGTGGTTTCATGGAATGCAATAATTACAGGATGTGCTCAGCATGGGCTTGCCAAGAAAGCCCTGACACTTTTTGATCAAATGCAACATGCAGGCATGGAGCCAGATCATGTCACTCTTGTGGGTGCTCTTTCTGCATGTAGCCATGCAGGTCTGATTGAGACAGGTCGTGACTATTTTAATTATATAAGTCAAGATTTTGGCATTACTCCAAGAATGGAGAATTATGCTTGCATGGTTGACATTCTAGGGCGTGCTGGATGCTTGGAAGAAGCAGCAAAATGCCATTTGAAACTAGTGCTCTGGTGTGGCGAACATTGCTTGGTGCTTGCAGAGTGCATGGCAACATGAAGGTTGGAAAACTGGCGGCAAAATGGCTCAGTGAGTTGGAACCACAACATGATGCAACGTATGTCCTGCTATTTAACATTTATGCTGCGGCTGATCAGTGGGATGCTGTGGCAAATGCAAGAAAAATAATGAAAATTTATAAATCCCATTCTCATAACTCCACTTTGGGAGTTGGGTCAACCTAGTAACCACCTCCTTGGGCTTAAATGGTAAGGGGGTGTGTTACAATTAATCCTTTGAAAAGTCAGGTGTTAGTTTCTCTTTGAGAATGAACATAGCTTAGTCTTTGCTTTCTTTTCTTATGTCACGTTGAGATTTGCCACCAGCACTTAGCTAAGGGTGCTCTGTTGATCAAACATGTCACTTGATCAACTGGCTTTTTCTGATTTTCTGTCTGCGATAGTCATGCTAAGGAAGAGGTTACCATTGTATATAACGTTACTGTTTATGCATTTTTGTTTGTAAATATTTAAATAGGTGTATTTTTCGAAATAAAGACTGATTTCTTCATCTGCTTGTCTCTGGTGCTCCTACATAATTAAAGTTTTCACTTTTTTGGATGTTTGCTTGATACACTTTCATCACAGTGACCATATATCTTACCATACCTGCAATGCTTTTGTTTGCCTTCGACATGAAGATGGGATTTAGCTTATCCTTATTTTCCCCATTGTTTTGCCCATTTTTCATAGAAGTGTAGAAGTGGAAGATGAAGATTTGAGAGAAGGAACTTTTTTAAATTACTGTTGTGGCTGTGGATTTTGCTGTAAAGAGTTTTTGGAGTTTGGTCACAATCATAAATGCAAATTTAAAAGAATCCCCCAGGGAATTGATTCTGAGAAGGCCATTGCCTTCCTGAGATGAGGAAACAATCCTGCAACGATCTTCATCCAAAGAGTCTCATAGGAATCTATCACTTTTACTCTAGAAGAGAACTTGTTCAAATGACCAGTATATTGGCAAATAGTTTCTCTTTTCAACTGCTTGAGTTGTCAATATTGTGTAAGCATATCCTCTGTCTTCCAGGGGATAATGTTTTTTTGCTTTTCCCTAAGGGGCTTGTTTTTTGTTTATAGCCTATGATAAAATCAGTTTCCATAGCATTTTGAATTTTATATCTCTTGGTTGTTACCATTTGTATTGTAACTCATTGAATCTTTATCGACATGTCGGGTGACTTGTTTTATTTATTTGTTTACAAGGCTTAATATTGAGTTTGAAATTTTAATTATCTTCTTAAACAAATGATTATGGACATTGTCATAGTTTTGAAGATTTTCTGAAGTACAACAGTCAATCTACTTCTTGTGGTAAAACAACTTCAGTGTAGCTGTCATGATTATCTTTGTTGGTTTAATCCTTTTTTGTTGGCTCGTTACAAGATTACCAGTTCAAAAGGAGACAGGGGTAAGAGGCCAGATTGTTGTAGGTTGTTTTTTAGTCATTGGTTTCAGTGGCTTACACTTGGGACATCCCTTAACAAAGTTGTGATGTATAGACATTGCTGATGTTACAAATTTTGTTCTCCCGGGTACACCTCTTGATGAAGAAGCTTCGGAAAGAGGCACGTCTGTTTACTTGGTTGAGCGGAGAATAGATATGCTCCCAAAACCACTTACTGAAGGTAGTGCCAATGTTATGTAGCTACATTCTTGATTTGTGCAAGCAATTAGCAGTTGCAGAATTGAAAATTTTGAGATTTGGAATATGCCAAATTCATATGTAATGACCTGCTTTGGATCTTTTTCACATTCTTGACAGATATATGCTCCCTCCGTTCAGATGTTGAAAGATTGGCCTTTTCAGTTCTTTGGGTAAGCAATTATCTTCTCTGACGTTTCTAGAGATGCACTAGTAGAATTTTTCTTCCAAACAAGCATGCGTATATACTATAAACATGTCACAAATAAGCTGCTCATGTCTCAGTTCTTTTGGCCTAAGTCTGTATTAGATAATTTAAATCTGATTCCATTTAAATATCACTCTAAAAACTATGTTAGTGTATCCTGTTTGAATATATAAATAATACGTGCATCATTTGAACTATTTTACCATGGTAGATATGCCTTTATGATTTTCGGTGTACTTTTTTACAGGGCATTTAAATAGCTTTTATGTGACATAATGTTTGAGTCTATGCTTGTAAACTTAGATAATTTTATTAAATGGCCATGGGGATGCACTTCTCCATATAAAGGAAATAAGAAAAAAAATGTGAGGAGGCAGGATCCATAGCGTGGGACAAAGAAGTTTTGGACTGCTCATCTAGATTTCCCCTTCTCTCCATAGATAAATCTCCTAAGCCCACAGGATTAAATTTTGATAGATTATCTCTGATGCACATAATCCTTTCATGGACCTCTGGTCATGTTTTCTACATGGCCCTCTTGGAAAGCTTTTCCCAACTGCCGTTCCATATTTTTGATCCCATCTTGAAGAGGTTGTATGCCTCATGATGCTGTAGCAAACACTATTTGGTCTCCACCTTTCCCATTCTACACACCTGGCATGTCTTCTTTGCATTCCTTGGGTTCTTCACATCTTCCCATTTTACATCTTAATCTGTGAGGGCTGCTTCTTATTTGGGCCAAAACTTGATTTTCTCTCCACATTGTTGGAATGGGGTATTCTCACATGTGGTCATTTATGGCTAATTGCCCTTTGTTATGAATATAATTTATATGAAATTTATAGCAGCTTGAGTGGGCCTAATGGTTAAGAGCATGTGTTTCCTCCTAAGAGGTCACAGGTTCAAAACCAGAGGGGGGTAGAGTATGTATGCCTTCGTAGACTTAGCAGTCAAATCGCTGCGCGGAGGTGGGTTCCTTGTCCCACAAACAAGGGGGTCTCATACACCAATTTGGTGTCTGGCTTGGCTGTGACCTTAAAAATGGATATTATTATTATTATTATAAAATTAATGTAAACAATAATAATGATAATTAATGATTAATTAACTAGTAATTAGTTAATGAAGAGGCATGTCTAAAGGACATGGCCATTCAATGAAAGGGCACCTGCCTAGTTATATAAGCAGACACTCATCGAAACAATCACACATCTCATATCAATTTTTATATACACTATTCAATATACAAACTTGTATTCACAATGGAAATCTTCATTTTTGAAGTGTTCTAAACATTTTGTTGCATATACAAACTTTGTTTGTTACATTGGTATCAAAGCTGTTCGATCCTCCAATTGCTTCACTGCTGCACAAAACTGGTTTGAACTGGGGCCTTTGGCCACCAACTCTTTGTCACGTTCATTGTCGTGCAATTAAGGCTTTTAGCCACAAAAAACATTGGAGGTTCTCCATTTCTTGATTAGACCTTTGGCCATTTAAAAATTAAATTAAAAAAAAAGAAAAAGAAAAAAAAGGAAAAAGAAAATAGAGAATTAAAAAAAGAGAGTAAGCATAGTATTCAAAACCGGCCTAGCTAACCAGTTACTGGTCTAATTGGCCGGTTAGCAGGCCCATCGGTTGAAACCGGTCAAAAAACTTGGTCAGACACCCTCCTTTGCCGAAAAATGCAGCTTGCCTCCTAACCGGCCAGTTTAGGACAGAACCGTTCGGTTTGTATCAAATCGGCTGGTTCTGTCCTAAACCGGCCGGTTAGGAGGCAAGCCCACCGTGAGCCTAGTCAATGACTTTTTGAGTGTGTTTTAGGGGTTTTGGAGGGAAACTAAGGGTGCTTTCCCTCCAAAAACACCCTCTCCAAGCCTTTAAGAGGCCCCTCTCACTCTCATTTGTCTCACACATCTGATTTGGAGTGTTTATGAGTGTTTGTGAGCTTGGAGAGTGTTGAGTTTTTGCTGGAGTAGTCATCTTGGAGTTGGAGTTGGAGCTATTTTGGAGATAGTTTGTAGCTGTCAGTGGAGTTGCCATCTTCAAGAGGAGGCTAAGGAAGCTAGTTTGCATTTCTAGGTAAGAATTTTCACTTGAAAATTCCTCATTTGACTGCTGTCCATGAATTAAATTTTTTTGTGTTATAAATTTATAAACTTCTCACTTCTATCATCTATGCTATCAACTCTCTAGCTCTATGCTATCAAATTTTGTAGCTTGCATATGCATTTATTTTCCTACATTTAGCTTTGGTTTTCCATGTTGCTTAGCTGCAATTTTTTTTAAATGGCAGATTTCTTTGCAAATTGTTATTATTTCAAGCAAACATGGCTCCAATAGGAAATGACATTGCATGGGCTCAATGCAAATTATGCCATAAATCTATTGGAGGTGGGGGTATTCTTAGGTTGAAACAACACTTGGCTGGGATAAGAGGCCAAGTAAAGCCATGTGATGCACCAAATGCACTGTTACGTCCTATTAGGGCAGAATACATTTCCAAGCTTGAAAAGTTTTATGAAGCTAAGGCTAGGGAGAAGGCCATTCAAGATGACATTGCAAGGAAGAGGGAATTATTAGAAGCCATGAATGAGAGTGGGTATGATGATTATGAGATTCAAGACTCCTCTTCTATCCCTTCCACCAATGACCCCTTTCACTATGTTCATCCTTCTTTTGGCCAACCATCAAAAGGAACAAAGAGAACAAACATCCAAAGTTATTTCTCATCTTTGCCAACATTGCCTCTTCTAATCCCACTTCCTCTCAGCCAAGTTCTCAACCCACTTTGGATCAACATTGGAAAAGACAATGCAAAGAAACTTTTCATCAATACATTGCTAGGTGGTGGTATGATTCATATATCCCATTTAATGCTGCTCGCTCACCTTATTACCAAGCTATGTGGGACTCTGTTATAGTTGCAGGAAAAGGCTTCAAAGGCCCTAGTTTGCATGACTTGAGGGGAGCTCTTTTGCAAAAAGAGATATCTTTCACTGATGCGTATTTGGTTGAGTTTAAAGATTCATGGCTCAAAACAGGTTGTTCCATCATGTCAGATGGTTGGACCGATGGAAAGAACCACACTATCATTAATTTCCTTGTTTTTTGCCCTCAAGGAACCATGTTTTTGAAATCAGTGGATGCATCTGATAAGGTGAGGGATGCAACCCTTCTATTTGAGCTTTTGGATAACATTATTCAGGAAGTTGGGGAGTAGCATGTTGTGTAGTCATCACCGATAATGTCTCAAACTATGTTCTTGCTGGAAAGATGCTTGAGACCAAATGTAAGACCATATTTTGGACTTCATGTGCTGCACATTGCATAGACCTCATGCTTGAGGATATAGGCAAAGTGGAGTGGGTAAAAAACATTGTAGAGCATGCCAAGTACCTTACAAAATACATTTACAACCACTCAAGGGTATTGAGCCTAATGAGGAAAAACATTGGGGGCAAAGAGCTTGTTAGGCCTGCAATTACGAGATTTGCAACTCATTTCCTCACGTTGCAATGTCTCAATGGTCAACATTAAAACTTGCAGAAAATGTTTTCCTCTGAAGAATGGTCTGAATCCCGGTGGGCTCGTAGACCAGATGGAAAAGACACCAAAAAGAAAGTGTTAGACACTTATTTTTGGAAAAGGTCTATAGAGCTTCTGAAAATCACTGAGCCCCTTTTTAAGGTGCTAAGGATGGTGGATGGGGAAAAATTGGCCATGGGCTACATTTATGAGGCTATGGATCAGGCAAAGGAGCAGATACAGGCAGCTTACAAGGACAGGTTAGCTAAATATGGCTGTATATGGGAGATCATTGATAATAGATGGAACAATCAACTCCATTGTCCTATACATGTAGCTGGGTATTTTTGAACCCAAAGTATCATTATAAAAATCAGCTAGGAGATCTGCATGATGGGGAGGTCAGAGCTAGATTGATTGATTGCTTGAAGCGCATGGTCCCTAGCCATGCAGACCAGTTGGAAGTACATAGACAACTTACTGTTTTCACTATGGCAGGTGGTACTTTTGGCAAAAACTTGGCAAAGATGGCAAGAGATGTGGACCAACCAGGTAAGCAATTGCAATTTCCAATTTGTTTTTCTTTTCAAGTTAAAATTGTTTACGTTCCTTACAATTCAAATTATTAATTAAGTTACTAATTAATGTCTTTTTCTTTGCAGCACATTGGTGGGAGTCATTTGGTGGCCAGTGTCCTCAATTGCAAAGGTTTGCAATTAGAGTCCTCAGTGAAACTTGTAGTGCTTCAGGTTGTGAGCGCAATTGGTTAATTTTTGAGCGCATACACACGAAGAAGAGAAACCGTTTGGAACAAAAATGGTTAAATGATCTTGTTTTCGTGCACTACAACGTTCGACTAAGGAGGAACCAAATGATGAGCAAAACACCTGATCTGTATCCCATTGTGTTGGACGATATTGATCCAACATCAGAATGGGTGGAGGAGACTGAAGATCCTGTGTTTGAGGTTGATTTTGATATCGACATGGCTTTAGCGGGGGATGAAGCAGATTATGTGGCGGCATCAGAACCAGGATCAGTAGCGACATCAAGGAAAGGCAAAGAACCAATGGAAGGCATTAGTCGTGTCGGTCGACAAACTCGTGCTTTCATTAGGTCCACTTCTATTGTTATTGGTGGCATTGATATTGAGGTTGCAGATCAGGCTGAGACATCCTCAGACTTTGAACCAGATGATGTCTATGTAGCTCCTAATGATGATCTTGTGGCTAGTAGTGGTGATGAAATTGATGATTGATCATGTGTACACTGTAGACTTGTAGTAGGCCAATGACTTCATAGCTTGCAGCATTGTTTTTGGACTTTATAGGCCATTTAGAGCCTCATTGCTTATGTTTTTTGCTATTTTGTCGATGATATGTATTGCACTCGGTGCCATTTTGATATATTCACCTTTACATGGTATATAAATGAGCAAAATTTCCATAGTTTGTCTCTATTGGCTTGGAATCATGGTTTTAAATTTAAAAAATAGTTGTTTCATTAAAAACTAATTATTTAATGTATGTTTTTAAAACCGGTTCATTTAGACCAAACCAGTCCCGGTTAGACCGGTTTTGGTCGGTAAATCGGTTCATTAGGTGGAACGGTCTGGTCACCTGTTCAGGTTTTAAAAACACTGAGTAAGTTAAAAAAAAAGTCGATATATATTATAAAAAATAAAAAGTCAAAAATATTTTAAAAAGAAAGAAAGAGTGATTAAACAATATATATAGGAAAAAAGTATTTAAAAAAAGAGTCAAATTTTAAAATTCACATATATATATAAGGTTTATTTAAAAAATAGTATAATAAAAAAAACAATCCGTAAAAAAACAAGTTAAAAAAATAGTATTTAAAAAAAAATAAACAAAAAAGATGCAAAAGCCACAACCCAAACTTCTGCTTGTTGACTGGGCTCCTAATGGCCGCCCAACCATCGATCACTGCCACCTTCGTCTTCCGTCCTCAGCCAAACCATCGGCTCTACATGTTGCTGTCGCCACCTCTCCACCATCTTTGTCACCGCAACCAACCATTCCATCATACGTCACCTTACCTTATCCAACTACCGCCATCGTACAAGCATAGCCAGTGACATTGTCCTTCCCCAAAGCCGCAACACTTGTAGGCTGCCTGCCTTGTTCAACCTTGTCCACACATAGTTTTGATTAATTCAATACCCTAGGTCGAATACCCTTCCATCGACTGTCGTCATCTGCTGCCGTGTTGTTGCATTTCTATAAATTGTGGGCACCATTTGGGCAGACATGCCCGTACGAATGTTAAGCATAAACTAATTTTTGGAAAAAAGGAGATAATATTATAAAAAAGAGGTGAAGGTTTGTAATAACGATGTTTTTTAAAAACATTACTTCTTGTTAAAGAACCAAAAATAAAAATAAATTGCAGTTAAAATTATTATTGAATTAGTTTAGAAAAAAGAGAGGGACAATTAAAAAAAAAGCCCAAAATTCAATTTAAAATTTCCAATCAAAATTATGAAGGACACTTTATTATAGTTTGAAGAAATGAGTCTTATACAAAGAATATAAACTCCTCAAGCAAAGTATCATTTCTATCAACAAATGCAAAATGGAGTCCATTTTAGAAATAAGGGAAGGAAGATTTTTAGAAACCTCACTCAACACTGCTCTAGTGCTATTTAGAATTAAGGGAACTCTTACAGGAAATGATGTTATTATTTTTATCTCCCCTGCCGAAATTAAAAATTATATAAACTCTAAGCTCGCAAACCAATTGGTAATACCTGATTCAAATATAATCGAAAAAGTAGACAACGGGGATAAAAAATAATATGACATAATTGAATTAGAATTAAACATTGGGGTTTATACTTTTATATCACAATTCTCTGTTTGATCCCTATGGAGCGATCAAGGTGACATTATTTTGGGGTCACCCTGGATGGAAACTCTAGGGTCTTTCATCCTAAATACAAAAAAGAAGTTTTTGACATTTTCGTACAAAAAGAAAAAAATAACACTACAGGATGTTACATTGAAGCCAATTTTAGTAACACTAGAAGACATACAAGATATATCAAAAGTAATTTTGCAAGAAGGTAATAAAGTACTACAAAATATGCAAAGAGAAGTTGGCAAGATCACTGGTGACGAAAATGAAGAAGTTTCTTGACTTAAAGGCCATAGTGAAAAATTACTAACGCAAATTAAGAAGATTAAGAAGGACAAGAAGTCATTGGAAAACAAGGTACAACAACTTATTGAGAAGGAAGTGTCAAAATCTTCAATTGCAGAAATTCAAGTTGATGAGAAAGGAATGAATATCAATCCAATAAATATCACAACTCAAGAAGAAGATAAGCCAGTTGAAGAAAAAACGCACTCAAATGATGCAGTTAAGACAATGAAAATTCCAAATAAAGATTTTGTAACGATGAGATGGGTATTCATTAACCCACTCACTTCCTTATTGTGGCTATATTCTGTTGAAGAATCTAGGGCAGTTAGAGTTAATTAGATTCTTCTTGGATGATAACTATTTGTGAGTTATTTAATTTTACTTCTTCACTTGTCATTATTATTAGAGTGTGTCTTCTTAGTTCATCAAATAGCTATCAAAAACAAAGAGACAAGAACACGCGATGTTGGCTTTCTGCCAAGGTCAAACCTCTCCCTCTTTGAGAGGAAAACCCACACAATTCTTCTTATAGAGATTCCAATTGACGAATACCAGACCATGACCCTTGACCTACTTGGCTACTCCAAGACCAAGACACCAATCCTTTTCTTATTGTTGAGATCATCATCATCATTACCGCTTCACCGAGGTCTTCACTATTGCTACATTATCAAGGTCATTACTGATAAGAAGAATGAGATTGGTAACCCATCTGTATAGCATCATAGTAACCAACATTGTTTCCACAACAAGGCCTTCACTGACAACTCTATCTCTCATTAGACCAGAGCACAATGTTGGCGAGACCAATGACTATAGACACCTTCATCATTTTCTCTCAAGGTACATACCCACCCGGGTGTTCACTGAGCATGACCTTCTAGAACTATTCTTATCTTGGTTTCCCAACCCTTAAAGAATATCGATCCTCTTGCCTACTCTTGTCTTGGATGCCCTACACATCCTCGAAGAGCATCAAATGCTAGATGATTACCCAATCCTCCATTCTTTCTTCCAAAGTGAAGACAAGAATGTTGTGTCTATCTCTCCCTCTCAATTGGGGAAGATATGCCCAAGTTTCCTTTGATCAAAAACTTGCCCAAGCTTTGTTTTAATCAGGAACTTGTCAGAGCTCCCTCTTAGCTAGGGACTCTTCTATACATCAACAACTTCTTCTTCGTGGGTCCTTCAGTTGCTTGATCAACTTCTCTTCTTGATGTTGTGAAATTCATTTGAGCTTCTTCCTTGTAGGGCGTTAAAATGGAAACTAGGGCCAAAATCCACATGGGTCATCTTATTTATAGCATCTAATATTTTTCTTGGATTCCTCTCTCTGAGAGGTGTATGATTGATATAAAGATCATCCGATTCCGATATGTAAAAATGAAGATATGAATTTATTTGTGTTATTGACAAATTGTCAAGGTCGGCCAACAAGCAAAACAGGCATTCAAACCCCCAGCTTATCCTCAACGTTGCGTACAAAAGAAGGAGACCTTAAGTCATTTTATCATCATCTCATTTTCACTCATCTCTCTCTCGTCACTTGATTGGGTACCCTAATATGGGCAACAATCTCTCACACGTGCGAAGGAAGGAAGACATTTTCTGTTTGGGTGTTTGACTGCGTTGATCGAATTTCAGAACACTGTATTTTGGGCTACGTTGACCAACATTGACCTCCTTTTGACTGCGCATTAGGTGAGGCATCTTCTCCTTGGCAGGCCACAAATATGGGCACTGAAATCGAGGTAGCTGCAATTTGACTTTCGTTGACTAGCTTTTGATTGGACTTTTTCAGACTGTTTTGGGCTGATTGGGCTTGCTGTTGGGGGCCGAAGTTGACTGGGTTTGACGAGCTGTTTAGAGGAAGAATTCTGCCTTTTTTGACCAACGTTGACTTTTCTGGTTAGGGCTTTTCTGCTGTTGTCATAAATTATCAGATTTGCAATTTGTACTATCTCTTTGTTGAACCATTGAAGAATATAAGAAGAATTGATCAAGGGTTTCCCCACATTGGGGTTTGTCCCTGGCTGGTGCCACATCTTGTGTCCTCTTGTCTTGGCTTGTCTTCTACTATTTATATTTATGTTCTATCTCATTTTACTATCATTCTGATGTGATTGCTGAACTGGATATTAATATTGGGCTATTAAAAAAATTGAAGTAAATTGCTCTTAAGAAGAGAACATACCGTTGTTACTTAAAATTAACATGGTATCAGAGTTGAGGTGAAGACAAAGCCCAAGTAAGAGTGAAAGAGCAATCACCAAAGACAGTTGAACAAAGACAAAAGACTCAATGGGTTCCTCATCTCACTTCCCGGTTGAAGACAAGCTCTGTGAAAAGTCTGACTATCATGGATGGAAGATGTCTCTTGATCTGACCTTGAAGAACAAGAAGTGTTGGATTATGTGAAGGGTAAAATCCCTGAGGCTTCTTCAAATGCACCGATTGTTGCAAATTCCAAGTACAATAAGGCTGAAATCAAAGCGAAGAAGATTATCAGAGATTCCATTGACAAGCGTTTGGTGGCGTACATCTCCAATTTGAACACCTCCAAGGAGATCTATGATATGTTGGTTAGCATGTTCAAGGTCAGTGATGCAAATCAAATTTTATTTCTCAAAAATAAGTTGAAGGATATTAAGAAGGGCAAGGACGAGGACATTCAATCCTACTTCTTAAGGATCACTGAGATCAAGAATGATCTTCTTTCGATTGGAGGGTCATTCCTGACAGGGAACTTACTATCACTACCCTTGGAGGACTCCCACTCGAGTGGTATATATTTAGAACCACTATTCTCAATAATGATCGAATTCCATTGTTTGAAGAATTGTTGTCGAGATGCTTTCAAGAAGAAACATGGATGGTGGAGCAAGAAATGCCTTCTAATAAAAGCAACCCCACTACTTTCTTCACTCATTTTAAAAGGAGAGATAATGCAGGGTCTAAAGGTCATTTCAATGGAAAGATTGGATCTAAAGGTGGAAGGTAGGGCAGGTGCTTTGTTTGAAATAAGTTTGGCCACTATGCAAGGGAGTGTCCAAATACAAGGGACACATCACATGATGATGATCACAGTCATTCTAGGGGCAACTTCAACAACAACAATCAAAGGAATGGCAGGTTCAATGGCAAAGGAAAAAGGAACGTGGGACATCATGGAAATGGTCAACCCTCCAAGAAAGCAAGAAACTCTAGGTATGAAGAATCAAATGTTGTTAACAATAAGCAAAATGAATACTATCTTATATCGACCTTCTCCACTGCCTCTCCAACGAACTCTTTGGGGAATTGGCTAATTGATAGTGGTGTCTCAAAGGCACTTCACTGGATACAAGGAAGCTCTCTCTAATTTGATAGAGAAGGAGACAAACTTGGAGATTAATCTTGGAGACGATGCCACCTATCCCGTGAAGGTTATATGAATGTTACCCTTCAATTGAATCAAGGTAACACGATTCATTTACAAGAGGTTATATATGTACTTGATCTCAAGAAGAACCTGGTGTCCATTTTGACAATGGAAGACAAAGGATACAAGGTGGCATTCATCGATGGAAAGGTACGTGTTTGGAAAAGGAATTTTAAAGATGCTTTTACTCTTGGGTTCAAGGTTGACATGTTGTATCAAGTTGGAGGAAGTCCATTGGCAGCCATGTCTTGCGAAACATCTCTACAATCTGAACTATGGCACCGGAGGTTTGCCCATCTTCATTATAAGGCTCTACCTAATGTGAGACAGATGGTGACAGGTATACCCGAGTTCAAAGTAGAGCATGAAGGTGTATGTCTGGGATGTGCCGAAGGGAAACTTATAAGGGGACCATTCCCCTCAACTAATAGCAAGACTGCAAATATATTGCAGTTGATCCACTCCGACATATCTGCTATGATGCCCGTAAACTCTTTGGGAGGATACTTATATTATCTGACCTTTACGGATGACTATTCTCGCATGACCTGGATCTACTTATTGAAAATGAAGTGTTCACCTGGTGCCGTCACTTCAAAGCCATGATCGAAAATCAATCCGAGAAGAGAATCAAGATATTGAGGATTGATAATGGGATTGAGTATGACTCAAATGAATTCCATGTTTATTGCAGAGAAGCTGGCAGAATGGTGTGGCTGAAAGGAAGAATCGTACTATTGTAGAAGCTGTTCATGCCATGCTTCATGATCAAGGGCTTCCAAAGTTCCTATGGGCCAAAGTTGCAAATATCGCCGTGTATATTCAAAACCGATGTCGTCATCAAGCATTGGACTCCAAGACTCCCGAAGAAATGTCCACTGCTAAGAAACCTGACGTCTCTCAATTTAGAATTTTTGGAAGTCCTGTATATTTTCATGTGCTGAAAGAGAAAAGAAGCAAATTGGGTGCATCAGGGAAGAAAGGAATCTTTGTGGGCTACAACGAAAATTCTAAGGGCTATAAATTTATGTGGCTGGTCAAAGGGAAGTTGAGATAAGTCATGATGTCACCTTTGACGAATATATGGCCCTCAACATGATCAACAACCTTCCTATTCCAAGGAAGGACAAAGAAGCTGACACCGGAAGATAGGGTGAAAAAGAGGACGAATCGAAGCTTGATGTTGATGAACCTATGGATCCTATTGATCCTCCTTCCCAAGAGCCCTCCTGCTCCAAGAGGAGACCCTCATGGCTTAGGGAGACTCTCGAAGATGCCGAGAGACATATTGTACCAAGGGGGACTTTTCGTGAGAGCAAGAAGTCAAATAGGTATCAATGATACTTGACTGTGATGAGCACTATCATTCAAAATGAGCCTTCATCATTTGAAGAAGCTATGAAACAAGTATGGAAGGACGCTATGAGTGAAGAATACGAGTCAATTATGAAGAATGATGTCTGGGATGTGGTTCCTAGACCCCAGGACAAATCGGTTGTCACCTCTAAGTGGCTCTACAAAATCAAGCATGGAGCTGATGGAAGTGCAGAAAAGTTCAAGGCTCACTTTGCACCTGTTGCCCGATATATCACCCATCCGCTCGATCATAGCCCTTACTGCCTCTCAAGGATGGAACCTATATCAGATGGATGTCAAGACCGCTTTCTTGCATGGTTTGATCAAAGAGGAAGTGTATGTGGAACAACCCGAGGGGTTTGAGGTTCATGACCAGGAATCTCATGTATGCAGGTTGAAGAAAGTTCTCTATGGCTTGAAGCAAGCACCCCCCAGGCTTGGTATGAGAGGATTGATAACTATCTGATGAAGCTGAGATTCACTAGAAGTGAAGTCGATCCGAATCTCTACTTTAAGGTTGAAAATGATAAACCTCTCATACTGGTACTCTATGTGGACGATCTCTTTCTGACAGGTGCAGACCCTCTCATTCACAAATATAAGAGGGAGTTAGCTTTTGAATTTGAGATGAAGGACGTAGGACTGATGCACTACTTCCTAGGGTTGGAGGTCTAGCAAAAAGTAGGAGAAATTTTCCTATCTCAAGGAAAATATATTGTGAAGATACTGGAATGATTTGGAATGGTGGATTGCAAGCTTGTAACTACCCCGATGGAACTTAACTTCAAGAAGTTATGTGGTAGTGTTGCCGGACCTGAGTTGGGAAATGCCTCTAAGTATCATCAACTCATAGGAGCGCTGATGTTCTTGGTGAACTCCCGTTCAGACATATGTTTTGCAGTGAATTTGTTGAGCCAATATATGGTTGAGCCTCATCATATACATTGGATTGGTGCCAAGAATCTTCTGAGGTATCTTCGGAGCACAACCACTCATGGACTGAGATACATTGCTGGAGATGTGAGGCTGCATGGTTATTTTGATGTTGATTAGGTCGACAATGTGGTGAATCGCAAGAGGAGTTCTAGGTGCTGTTTTCCTTTGGGTTCTACTTCGATATTCCGGATGAGCAGGAAGAAGAAATCAGTTGCCTTGAGCACTGATGAGGCCGAATACGTAGCTGCTAGTATGGCATCCTGTGAAGCTGTCTAGTTGAGGAAGATCTTCAGTGAGCTGTTTGGACATGTGCTGGATACGATCGTGATCCTCTGCGACAACCAGAGCAGGATCCGATTATCATAGAATCTCGTATTTCATGATCGCTCCAAGCACATAGATATCAGGTACCACTTTATCCGAGATATGGTACAATGAGGAGCAATAAAGCTCCATCACATTCAGACTGATGAGCAGGTCGCCGATATTCTGACAAAGCCCCTAGGGAAGGTCAAGTTCTTAGCCTTTCGAGAACGACTTGGAGTTGTGGAGAGACCCTCTTTTGAGGTTCTTGTATGATATGGACATTGATCTCTGGGAGCTCCGAGGGGCTTGGGGTACTTCTTGGAGCGATGAGCAACTATAGGGTGAGTGGTTTAGCCTTCCCCTAGTGGTTTGCTGTGTACAGGGTGAGTGGTTCAGCCTTCCCCTAGTGGTTTGTTGTGTACAGGGTGAGTGGTTCAACCTTCCCCTGTGATACCCCATGGTGACATGTAGACAGAATGAGTGGTTCATCCTTCTCCTATTGAGACATCCTACCCATGCAGTCGGGGTCTCATGGGAAGTACCTCTCATATTGCCAATGAGTAGGGAAATGAGGGTAGGGACCATAGTACTACCGATGGACGCATCGTGTACTACTATACTCCCTATGGTAGGATGACCGATATTGTTCTGGGATCAATTGGTACTGACTTCGGTTCAGTAAGAGTGGTATGACACACTCTCTTTTGATTGGAACTAACTTCGGGTCACTAAGAGTGGTATGAGACACTTTCTTTTATCTAGGACTGACTTCGGGTCAGTAGAGAATGGTATGATACATTCTCGATCACTTCTTCTTCATAGTTCAACAGAACATAACAATGTAGAGTAGTGCATTAATGGCAGAGATAGTACCGACTGGCAGATGGATTAGCAGATGGAGTTCTCCCTAACTGAGAGGGAGTGTTAAAATTGGCAACTAGGGCCAAACTCCACATGGGTCATCTTATTTATGGCAGCGAATATTTTTCTTGGATTCCTTTCTCCGAGAGGTGTAGGATTGATCTAAAGATCGTCCGATTCTGATATCTAAAAATGAAGATATGAATTTATTTGTATTATTGACAAATTGTCAAGGTTGGCCATCAAGCAAAACAGGCATTCAAACCCCTAGCTCATCCTCAACATTCCATATAAAAGGAGGAGACCTTAAGTCATTTAATCATCATCTCATCTTCACTCATCTCTCTCTCCTCACTTGATTGGGTACGCTAATCTGGGCAGCAATCTCTCACATGTGTGAAGGAAGAAGGATATTTTCTGTTTAGCTGTTTGACTGCATTGACTTGCGTAGACCGAATTTCAGAAGGCTGTATTTTGGGCTGCATTAACCAACGTTGACCTCCTTTTGACTACGCACTAGGTGAGATACTTCTCCTTTGCAGGCTACGGATCTGGGCACTGAAATCGAGGTGATTTGACCTCCCTTTTGACCAATGTTGACTGCCCTAGATCTGGCTACAGTTTGACTTTTGTTGACCAGCTTTTGACTGGACTTTTTCAGATTGTTTTGGGTTGATTGGACTTGCTTTTGGACGCTGAAGTTGACTGGGTTTGACCGAGCTATTTAGAGGGAGAATTCTGCCTTGTTTGACCACGTTGACTTTTCTGGTTAGGGATTTTCTGCTGCTGTCATAAATGATCAGATTTTTAATTTGTACTATCTCTCTCTCTGCCGAAATATTGGAGAATATGAGAAGAATTGATCAAGGGTTTTCCCACATTGGAGTTTGTCCCCGGCTGGTGCCACATCTTGTGTCCTCTTGTCTTGGCTTGTCTTCTACTATTTATATTTATGTAATATCTGCATTTCACTATCATGCTGATGTGATTGCTAAATTGGATATTGATATTGGGCTAATAAAGAAATTGAAGTAAAGTGCTCTTAAGCATAGAACATACCATTGTTACCTAAACTTAACATAGGGTAACAACCATCGATCACTTTCCTTCTTCGTTCGTCATGTGACATGTCATTCTTTTCTTCATGGGAAGTGGCCTTCTTCATATAGCTACTTCATTATCATTCTTTTTCTATCCTTCACATGAATGCTAGTTGTACTTGTATTTACAACTCTTGTCTAAGTAGCCCCGCATGAACCTATCCAAATATTATTCAAGAAATCAAAACATATCATTAAATCAAATCGTACCTTACTAGATGGCTCTTCATCATGACGTCTTTCTGTAGGCATCAACATCCTTCATACATGTTGACACTTCTCCCAAAGATATCTATGGTCAAGGGTCTTCATCTTTTCCATCGGAGTCTCTATATTCTTTTGGGAGATTTCCTGGTCAAGTCTTCTTGATCGTTTGGATGTTGATTACCTTCATCAAGGTTGCTAATCTCACGATCTCTTTCTTCTCCACACATTCCATTCCCAGGTGCTTTTAATCAGAGTTTCTTAGTTGTAGTCATAGTCATATTATGTTGATTTCATCTATTGTATCTTATGCCTTCCTGCATCCTTGCAGACGAGGAAATCCTTTTTCTCTTGATCATGCTTCTTAAGGTAGAAGCAACGATCCATGTTGCCTGTAACCATATGACATGATATTATAATATTAAACACAAGCATACATACCTTATTTTACCTTCAGGTAATCTAAACTTCTTCTAGAAGCTTCCTTGATTGAAGTGTCTTCAACCCCTTGATCTGCGTCTTCTCTTATGTCTTGGGTTGAATGGACTGTTTCAGACTGTTTTGGGTTGATTGGGCTTACTATTGGAGGCCAAAGTTGACTGGGTTTGATCGAGCTGTTTAGAGGAAGAATTTTGCCCTGTTTGACCATTGTTGACTTTTCTGGTTAGGGCTTTTTTACTGCTGTCATAAATTATCATATTTGTAATTTGTACTATCTCTTTCTCTGCTGAACTATTGAAGAATATAAGAAGAATTGATCAAGGGTTTCCCCACATTGGGGTTTGTCCCTGGCTGGTACCACATATTGTGTCCTCTTGTCTGGCCTTGTCTTCTCCAGTTTATATTTATGTTCTATCTGCATTTTACTATCATGCTAATGTGATTGCTAAACTGGATATTGATATTGGGCTAATAAAGAAATTGAAGTAAATTGCTCTTAAGCATAGAACATACCATTGTTACCTAAAATTAACATAGGGCAACAACCATTGATCACTTTCCTCCTTCGCTTGTCATGTCATTCCTTTCTTCATGGAAAGTGGCCTTCTTCATATCTGGAACCTTCGTCATATGGCTACTTCTTTATCATGCTTTTTCTATCCTTCACATGAATGCTAGTTGTACTTGTATTTACAACTCTTGTCTGAGTAGCCCTGCATTGTGAGGGTTGTATCTTCATCAAGAATAGGGAATCTTGAAGGATCTTGATTCCCTCTGCCTCTACTCCTCCTCTACCTCTACCTCTACCTCTTCCTCTTCCTCTGCCTCCAATCCTATCCTCTTCACCATGGACATTATGCACTTCTCCTTCTTCTTCAGCCATGATAGATTCTTCGGAGCTAAGATAGTGTTCTTCTAATCTTTTTGGTTCCTCTATCAATGGTTGTTTAGAATAAGTTTCCAATCCCTCCTCTTCACTAGGAATTTCTAATTCTTCTCCCACGATTTGTTCACCAGTGGGGGACAAAAAGATTACTCCTGTGGTTGGAGATGTAGGATTTTCTTCAATTACAGCTTCAGTAGAAGAAGTAGATGTAGTTTTGGATTAAATTTCTGATCTTGAGACTTCAGGAAGTCTTTGTCGACCTCTAAATGGAATTTGGGTTTGAGTAGGTGGCGTGGAATCACGAAATCATGGTGGAGTGAGTGGATTTGTGGGAATTAAACTTCTTCCTCATCCTACAAATCTACCCTTAGAGTCTCTCTCCCTACGCATGTCATGTTTTAAATTAATGATGGTTTTGTTTGTTTTGTTTGTTTTTACTTCTAATTATACTTCCTCGGCAAAAACGCCAAAATGTTTGGTCAATTCAATGTCCTTGAATTGGCAATCATAAATTGTCAATCAGGGTGCATAGACTGATGAAGTATAGGTGCACAATATGTGCTTAGAAGTTGTTTTAGTAGGTCGTTATGTATTTGTCAAGGTCTAATCTTAAGATGGGGTGATGCTTGTCAATTGTATTAATGTTGTAATTCTTAAGGATGTTGATTAAGTTTCCTAGGAATTAATCTCTATTCAATCAGTTTGTGGATGATGTGAGGGTGATTTTACTTATGTTAGATTGTAGGGATTTGATTTTAAATCTCTTTGCTGCAGCTCCTAAGTCTCTAAGTGCAAAATGAAACCTTTAGTAGTTATGAAGGAACACTATTGAACTTAATTGTTTTAGGAGAGGTCTTCTTGCTTGTTCAATATCTGCTCAAACAAAGTAATCCAAGCAACATCTATGAATTGAACACACTTCAAATATGCTGGATAATAAGCAAAGGAAATAATTGTGCAGTACCAGGTATAAAGTAAAGTAAACAATAGTCTAATCTAGGTATAAAGCAAAGTAGAGTTCTTATGCAGATAACAATTCGAAATTATTATACAACATTATCACACAAAACAGAGCAATTGAATAATTAAGAAAATCTGATTGTATTTGATTAAAACCTGTCACTATTTGTAGGGGCCCTCCACATAGCAGTTCAGAGCTTCAAATCAGTACAACGCTTACACACAAAAACCAAATTCATTCACACGAAAGTCACAAATTGTTCAGAAAACATATCATTCAGTGCGCACCCAAATAACTATGCGGCCATTATCTTTATAGCATGTCTCTTTGCATATCTGTATGAGGATCCTAAGCCTAATATCTCTTAATCCTATCTAACCTTATATTGTGAAATCGTCGTTTTGCTATTTCAAAAGCAAATGATAAGGTTTCAGTTAATCTCGGGCTCTGTTTTGTGTTAATCCGGCAATTGACTCAGAGTTTGACTGCGATCTCTTGTGGCTCTTTTAAAAAACAGTTTCAAGTGGGTAGGAAGGTATCCATGAGGGAGTCATCTTCTATCCATCCACACCTTTCGTCGCTGACCTGGAACTCTGAAACCTCGCAAACAATGAAGGTAGCTATGGAATCTTGGACTAGTTGTGGAAACAGACTGATTCAGTAGCTAATTACAACTTTGATTAAAACAATAGGGTATATAGCTGAATATGAACAAGAAAACATACTAATGCATACCTTCATCAAAACCTTGTAGATATGGCTTTATTAAGTGGTAAATATATATGAAAAAGAGAGGATTATTGGGCAAAAGGATGTCATGGTAGGACAATCTTTAGGCTCTACATTCCCCCAGACAGGAGATGTTGTATGTACTCATACACTTCTTCCTTGTCTTCTACTTGTGTCTCTTGTTTGTTATCTCCCTGTTTCACTGTTTTCTTCTTTTTGACAGAGATTGGAATTCTAGGCTTCCTCATTAGGATTTTGTACTTTAAATTGATTATCTCTCTTTGCATAATTCTGTTCTCTCTATTCAGCTTCTTGTTTTTCTTATACCACAAGCTTAGATGTAGAATTAGGTTGTCGCTCTTGGCGATCTGTATCTCACTCTGTCTTCAGGGCTTGATTTTCATTTTTAAGATACCGATTTAGTGTTTCTAGTTCAAAGATCTCTTGCTTCAAGATGTTTGAGGCTGAATGTTCATTCCCCTGGTTGCTTCCTTCTCTAGGCTTTGTATTGTCTCCTTTGTTGTTGTCGCCTTCCTTTCCAGTGACTCTATGTAGTCATATATTTCTTGTTGCGTGGGGTCAATACTTGGACTATGTATCGGGCTCCCTAGAGGTGAGTTGTATGGCTGTGGTGATGATCTTGGTGACCCTTTTGGAGAATTCCCAGGGTTTCTAGTTGCCTCATTCTTTATTGGCTCAATCTCTGTTGGAGTGTTTTTTGTTGGCTCAATCTCTATTGGAGTGTTCTCTATTTGCTCCTCTTCAGTTGGCTCACTTTCCTCCTCAAGGTTAATGTATCCTGTAGCTTTTGAGGTTTGTTGAGTCGTGCTCAACCTCGTGCTCCTTCTCAACCCTGGGGTTTGTGTTTTTTGCACCTTCCTCCTCTTATTCTCTGAAATTTCTTTTAGAGGAGAGGTTTTAGTTTGTGAGAGTTTTTCTTTTCCTGGGCTAGCTTTCTTTCTTCTAGGGTTTCCCCTCTTCATTTTCTACAAAATCTTTACTATAGGCAACTCTTCTTCTGTTACCTCTGTCTGAGTTTGAGGTGCCTGTTCCTTTATCATTTCTATGGTTCTTTTTCTCCCTTTGAGGGCCTTGTTGCTACTTGGTTTTTCTGGGAATTTTTCCTCGAAATGGTTCCTTGTTAAGAAACTTTCCCAGTCATCCCCTGTAGTTCGGCGGTGAAATTTGACCAATATTTTCACCAGACCATGATGGTACATAGTGTTTTCTATGCATTGAATTTTCTTCTGAACATTTGTAGCCATTTTCCCGAGGCTATTTAAGAGAAAATAGGGGAGGTTCATCTGATGATCCTCTAGGAAGTGCATCATCATTCTAACATGATAAAAGTACATTTGTCCAAACCTACCCTCACAAGTAATAAACTTCTGAAGCACAAGCAATAAGTTTCTCCATTTATTTTTAAGAGCAGAGCTTTAAATACCTTTTTTGTAGACCGTTGTGTCCATGTTTGGATTCTTGAGGAAAACCTTCCAGTCCTCGCTATCAATCCCTCTGTTTTTAAACCATTTTTCTCCATGCCTTGGGAACTTGGTGCCCTCAGCGATCATAGACTCCGTTATTGTGAGTTTTATGTCCCCAATTTCAGCCTCCATTCCATTGAAGGAATGTGCAAACGTCTTGGTTACCTCTTTGCGGAAACTGCTAAAATTCTCAATGAACTGCAACCATTGACTTCTTTGTAGCAGCTCCCTAGTTTGTGGGTACCCCTCTAGGAATTGCTTCCCTGTTGGCTCAGTTCGAACAATTACCCCCATGCTGAAGGATGCTTTGCCTCGAAGATTGGCTACCTTGACAAGAAAATGGGATTGGTTGGGTTTGCTGGCTGGCGGAAAGATGGTGTGATTGTGAAAAAAATAGAGGAGTGTAGAAATAGGGAGGAATGGATGGGTTATCAAGAGGATTATGGAAATGGATTCGACCGTTAGGTGTTTTCAAAGTTATGATTTGGTAATTAATTTCGCAGATTTGGCACAAGGTCGTGACATGACTCTTAGAGTGGTGGCATATGATATTTCGTTAGATGGCCATTACCCTTAGGTTATAATGATTTCACTTTAGTACTATATTTCCTTATACATGCTATATATCTTTCCCAATTGTTAATTAAAGCAACACGTACCTTTAATTTTTTGTTGCTAACCTTATTTGCTGTCCTTTGATCTTCTGCAGGTGCATTTTTGTCAATTGTTCTTTAATCCAGATCACCTAGCATTCTTGTAGACTTCAAAATTATTAGGTTGCAAAAATTTGTTTGGCTGCGGAAACCTGTCTAAGCTACAGAAAGTTGGACGAGCTGCGGAAAGTTGCTGTTTCTGCAGCTTAAGAGAAAGAAAGCTTTAGTAGATGAGCTTTATTATATATATATATATATATATATATATATATATTTTTTTTTTTTTTTTTTTGAAAAGAAAATTTGAAGTGCCAATAAATTGGTTTTCATTTTAAATTTTCTGTATAAACGTCGCCAACAACATGTTGGTTTTCATCTTTATACAATTTTATTATTATTATTATTTTTTTTTCATATTATATGTATATATATGCGTATATACACATATAATTTATTTATTTATTATATTTGTTATATATATAATTTAAAAAAAACAAACTAAATGGAAATTTCTAAGGTGGAAAAGAAGAAGAATTCTTCTTGACCATCTTCAGTTTTGAATAATCCTAAAATATTTTGACAAATTCCTCTCTTGTTAATGGTTTCTAGTTAAGTTGTCGATGTCCATTTACTAATAGAGGAGTTCTTCCTTCATCAATGATATGAAAATGGAGCTCTTAGGCTTCTTGCCTAACTTGCAAGAACCTTTCCCACTTCCAAAGCTTTTAATTTTCCCAAGTCTTAATGATTAACCAGTGCGGAATTAAATATGTGCTTGAACATATTGTCTCCTAGACCTAATCAAATTCTGCGAAATTTTATGAGTGATCTAGTATGGCAATGACTCTAGACAATAGGACACACCCAAGGCCTTGCCATGAAGCCGCGCTTTGGCATTGGGGTTATAGCTTAGAAGAAAAAAACTCAATTAGTTTTTAAGTGCTAAAAAGTACCAATAATCAACTAAGTAAAAAAAACTTCCCAAAGTAAACTCACTTGATGACAATGTTCCAAGTTACCTAGACCCTGTTACATGACTCGATTCATCATACTAGCATCATTTTACAACATCCCCATAGGGCTTGCGAAATCTGATTACAATATAGAAGAAGAATGAGAAGAAGAAGAAGAGTTTAAAAACTCTGATGATATATGAACTTTGATGGTACATGAAGTCTCTGACATATCCTTGGGCATGGTAGTCTTTGTCTTCAAAGTGTTCTGAAGATTATTACAAAGTACAAACTTTGTTTGTTACATACTCCACCAAGTTGCCACATGGATCAACTTAAGACCAACCTTGTCTTCGGGCATCATATAGACATCCCGAGGAAATATGGGCAAATCTTGTGACCCATTCTATTTGGCCCATATGTAAGAGTGCATGAATTGCTTCAACCATTGAAATAGTGTCCTACAAAGATGCCAGCAAGACACATAAGTTATAACAGATATGCGAAGCATGGAGAATCCTACCCACTATAATTATCTTTCCAACAATTGGAAGATCCTTCTTTCTGGTGGAAGAGATATTTATGCTGCAACTGCTCTAGACACCAATTCCACATGGCTACTGAGGAAAAACCCACTCCAAATAGGATGTTGAGATATGGTACAACAACATTAAGGTGAAGAACATTCCATGTTAGTGGAATCTATGATAGGTGCCACCAAGACCAGTGAGCCAATAATATCTTATGATCGCTAACAAGCACCCTAGAAGCCTCACAATACATCAACTAACACCCTGTGGCACCAACCATAGATTCTTGATTAGCTCACATAAATAATAGTGAATCATCTACAAATTCATTATTCACCATCTTTGAATTATTTAGTGAAGTCACGACCCTCAAATGACTCTGAGAAAACCATAGTTTTAAAATTCAGAACTGGTCTTTGAACTGATCACCTATCAAAACAGGTCTTCACTCAGAGTTGGATTGTACTGGATTCAGTGAATCAGTTAAAAAATATATAAAATAGTTGTTTTTATTTGAATTATTTGGCAAAGTCACGCCCCTTCAATAACCCTTAGACGAACCATAGCTTTAAAATTCAGAATCGATCTTTGAACCAATCACCTATTAAACCAGGTTTTGCCTCAAAGTCGGATTGTACCAGATTCAATGAATCTGTTAAAAAATACATGAAATAATTGATTTTTAATGGAAACAATATTTTAAATATTTGAAACCATTAGAGACAAAACATGCAAACTCTACTCATCTCTATACCATATAAGGATGAATATATTAAAGTGGCACTTGGTGCAATACATACCAGGATTTAGCGACAAAATTCATAATCAATGAGGCTTTAAATGTTCTCTAGAGTCCAAAAATCATCCTAGAAGCTATTAGGCCACTAGTATATAGGAGGGGAAGGGTTCTGTATATAGCAAAGTGTGAGGGATTAGGGAGAGAATTTTCCCTCTTTTAATAAAAAGTAGCGTATAAACCCATTCCAAGTCCACACATGTGGGATGTTGCCTGACCTGCTCAGTCGGGATGGGTCAATTTGTATTAGTTTTGTACCAAATTGGTCCACTGGTCTAGGTTGCTGGTGGATTTGATACCTGGCCCTGTTCAACTGGCCAGTTTGACCAAGCCGAGTTTTAAGGCTATAAATTAGACAGTCTCTAACAAATAACCAAGGGCATTTGTTGTTATCACATAAAGATAGAGGACCAGGGGGCACCCTTGTCTGATAGATATGAAGAGTTGAATATTAGGAGACTGTGTTGCTTATTGAAACAAATGTAGAGGGACACGAAAGCAGTGTACTAACTATCCCTACACATCCTGCGATGTGAACCAGAGCTCAGGCAGCTCAATATATTAGTGACGAAGCTCTAATCTGTTTGATTACAAACTTTTTCAAGTCAATCTTCTTAAAGAGATCTTGTTGGTTAGTCTTCGTAGCCCACTCCATAGCCTCCCAAGCTGAAACCATAGTTTCTGGAATTGAACACCCCTATACAAAGCCTGTCTACATCTTGCCGCAATCTTCCTAGCTGCATTTCTCATCTGTAGTGTGATAGCCTAGGCCGTAATTTTTTAGGTGATGTTGAGCAAGCTTGTATGATGCCACCTGCCTATAGAGTCCTCTTCAATATTCTTCAGAAGAGCTTAATCAAATTCTAACTGAGTCTGTGAAAATACCTTAGAAACCAGACAACATTATCTCTCGTGGCCTTCTAAAGTTCCCATGGCAAACCATTAATCCCTAAGGATTTCCCATTCTTCATTGAGCACAGAGCTGCAAAAATCTTGCCCTTTGTAAAATCCTTGTCCAATTTATCAAGGTTTACTACAGAGATTTTGTGGGGGACCAGCCTATAGCAAGCATTCTTGGTAGCCACAACCGAATATGATGAAGGTTAAGGAGGAAAAATATTCTGGAAATGATTACCAATCATGAATATGATGAAGGTTAAGGAGGGAAAACATTCTGAAAATGATTACCAATCATACCTTGAATCTTAGCACTATTCTCCTGAACTGAGCCATCAACTCTATGAAGTCCAAGCACCCTATCAACTCCCACTTTCTTCAAAAAATCAAAGAAGAGCTTGGATTCATCATGTCCCTCCTAAATCCAATGCAAGCGAGCGTGCACCTATGCTCCTTTGGCAATGTATTCTTCTTCTTTGCGCACCACTAACTCTAACTGAGCTATATCCTCTTGAAGAACAATGTTATGTGAATTCTCCTCTAGGAAGTTATGGACGTCGACCAACTTTCATATGGCCCACTGAATTTATGTCTACGCTTGCATGCGATCGTGTGGCCCAACTTCTCATGAGCTTAACAGTTCTTTGAGTAGAAATTTCCCACCACAACAATCGATTTGCTCCCCCAATAGGATGAAGGACAAGGTTCCAAGTTTTGTGAACCAGGGCCCTAAAGTCAGGAGACTCCAGCTGAGAAACATTAAACATGTGCAAAGATCAGGGTTTTGACTCCACCACATTCCTCATTGATATGGAAGTTTGGGTGGCTAAATGATTTGATTTCATAGCCTCAATCAATGCAGCAACTTGCCTTCTAGACCTGGGATAAGAAATATTGTCCCGATGCCTTCTCTGATAGTACCTGTGCCTTCTCCTTTCCTTACCGAAATAGGAAAGGGTAAACTAACCCCCATAGTCAAGATATTGTTTCCCCTTGTTAAGGTAAAATAATTGACTAGCAATCTTACATCTTCCCCAGACATGTTTTTTAGATCCACTAGCAACTGCTCCAACTGTCCAACACCACCAGCTGAATCCATTCCAAAAGATTGAAGCTAGCCAAACTGATATTAGGAGCATACAGCAACAAAATTTTAGCAATCTCTCCTAAATCAACAGAGTGATCCACCCGCACTTGTCAGGTTCAGAATCATAAGCTATAAGAAATCTCTGCAAACATGGGGAAATAGCTAGAACCCTTCCCAGAGAATGATCGATAGTCTACAAGAGACCACTCTCCAGAGATAACTCATATGATTTCCAAGCTGGAACCTGATAGACTTGACCTATTGCAAAAGGACTATATCCAACTTATCTCTTTCAGGCATCCCATAGCCAATCTACTTACTACCTGGGATCATCATCGTTCTTACATTCTAAGAAAGAAGGGAGAGCTTCATTCTAAGAAGAGAGGGTTGCCCAGAGTATTGAGTTTGTTGTGCAACACTATATTCCTAAGAGAAGGAGCATCCTTTTCTGGAGAAAGAAAAGCAACTTCCATGAAGGATTTCACCAAAGGGGTGAGATTCATTGTTCTACCAGGCTTGTCTAAGATGAAACTTCTTTTTTGGACTTTATTTGCCAACTATCATCAACATCCATACTCTACAACTGATCTCTAGCGCTTGTTGAAGAAGCCAAGACAGTGCTCAGAGCCTGGAAAGTATCCATAGATCCTCCAAAAATTGGAGGAGCTTGGTGCAAGAGATGGCCTCGTCTTTTCCTATCAGAGACTCCTGAACCACACCCACACCAGATCCACCACCAAAGCTCTGAGATTGGTGAATCAAATGCCCACATTCCTTGGCTTGTGGAACATCATTCTTGGCCACCACTTGGTTAGAACCAACTGATAAACTGACCTTATTACAGGTACGGTCAAAGTTTTAGCACCTGTACCTTTGGATGAATTCTGACGGGGTTTCCAATGAGGGCCATCTTTGGTAAGGTGGCCTTGTGCCTGACATGCAAAGCAAGCACTGGGCAAATTTAGCTAGCAAACCTTTTTGTTGTTGGACCCCATCCACCATCATGACAGAGATAAAGAGTTGTGGCTAGTTTCTTAATCATTTTTAACATGTATGAAATGTTGGTTTGTGTTTTTTTTGAAATCTGGAAATCATTTCTTTCAGTTCGTATTGAAGGTTAATTTGTGTAGTCTTATATGGAGGAATGTTATAGTTTTTGCTTTAAATGCTAAGCTTTGGAATTTGAAAAAAAATAATGGTTGCTGGATTATTTGATTAATTTATGCATTATGTAGAATATTCATTTCGTTTGTGCACATTGTCCTTTTTGAATATGCTTCAGGAAATGACTCCTTCAGCAGATATTGTTGCTGTGAGATTTACCAAAAGTGTTATCAAGTCATGTGCAGCATTGTCTTACATTGAGGCTCAAGCACGGATGGATGACAGGTTTGCTTTGATTTTCACTGCTTTGTTTATTTATGGTGGTTGGCATGGTTATGACCTTAATTGTTCTAAGTAGTTTTTTCACTGGCTATCCAGTTACATATCTTCTTTACTTTTGGCATACATATCTCTACCAACTATTTCTGATATGATAGCTTTCTTCTTTATAGATTTTTAACATTCTCGATTTGAGTTGCTTTGTTTTCAATTCGAATTGTTTTGGAATCTTGCCTCTTTGGAATATAATCACATGTTGGCTTTGGTTGGAGAAATGTTGATGGTAAGGTGATTGGTCCATGCGATGCTTCTTTCAATTTGGATTTCAATAAGCTACCTTTATAGCACGTTTCTTCTCAATCTTAATTTTAGGATATTCCTGATTCACATTAATTTGAAGGAATAATTCTTTGTCATGTACTTGTTTTTTTTACTATTTGGTGTTGGAATTTCTAAGTCTAACCTGTTAGAAACCCTTCATATACTTTCTGATTTATTCCTACCTACTTGTTCTGTTAATTAACAAGTTATTTACCATGTAAATACTGTAACTAAATACAAGTACATGCTCAACACATTACAGATCATCAACTGAAGGAAACAGAAACAAGCACACAAGTGACACCGTGGTTTTTGGACTAATGTCCTCGGAAAAACCCAATGTGGGAAAACTGGTGCAGCTATCTAAGAGTTGATTTATTAAGCAGTTTCAAAATACAATCTGGGTGCCAAATCTGGCTCACCCAACAGAGAAAAATCTCAGCAGTAGTACCTCTCTACTTGGAAGTAGATATTCGGCTGAAACCTTGAATAAACACTCCGGCAGCTCCACAGCTCCAATCTGCCCCACGAACCCCCAGCGTCAGCCTCTAGGGACTGCGTTAGCTTCTCTCTGGCCCAACGTTAGCCCAACATCGCTCTGGCTTGGCTTGCATCAACATCTAGAGGCACTGCGTCAGTCCTCTGGCCCTCTGTGTCACCCACGCTGACTCTCTGAGGCACTACGCAACTCTTGGTTGCCTCTGCATGAGCCCTAGTTGGCTCTGTGTGAACCCTTCGCTGCTTCTGTATCCCTCTCTCCGGCTACTACACTGATCCTCCCAGTGCTATCTCTGCCTCTCTGCTTCTGTATTCACTGGTCCTTAGCTGCAACTCTGATCACTCTCTCAACTTTCTCAGCGAACCTAGCCTAGAAAGTCGAAATCTTGATCTCTTGGTGTGTTCTCCAAGTGACCCTCAAGCCTCCTCTTATACTTTTCTCATTGACCAATCAACAGCCGAGATTAAGTCCCTAATCAATGACTAAGATTAGATGTGGCTTGATCCATAACTTGTGGACCATTCTAACATAGTTTTATATTAATTCACATTAATATTTTATTTTTCCCTAAGTTTAAACTTAGGGACTCCATTAAAAATATTAATTATTTTAATATCTCCCAAACTGTTTAGAATCTGCCCAAACCCTTTCTGGGTATTGGAGATATCATGTGCCTTAGCCTCTCCACCAATTTTCATGGCTAGAGCACATCCGATGCTACCCCAAATCAACATGTGGTTCATGGTAACTAGAGATTGGTGACCACTACATCTAGGGAATATTTGTAGTATGTACCAGACATATCTACCCAAAAGGATCACTTCTTGCTGGCTCAACCACGGAGCCTGACCTGAGAGTGTCAAGAGAATTGAACCCATGACTTCTCAATGGTAGAGGTGCTTTAACTACAGGGACTCAACCAACTGAACTAACCCTTGGGGCTGTCATGTGCTTGTGTTGCCTTGTTGGTTGACAATATTTCATTAGTTGCAACACTTAAGTTTTTAACTCCCTCCAATATGTAAAGGTCCTTTTATCCATAGTTTAATCTCTGAATTTTGAAAACATTGATTGTTATGCTCTTGACTTGCGAGAAGATACCAGAATACCAAATATGCGAAGAAATATACCCGGAAAGCAATGTTCACTTGCCTTTTCGAGGGGGCAACCTCCAATAGAGCTGGGTTCAATTACAAATAAGACATGACGCTCTTCGAGGGGAGTCTCTATCCTTTATATAGGATTCATACATGCAATACCATGGATCAGTACCATGGTTCTTATTAACACCATCTATCTAATACCATGGTCCATTTGCAACTAACTGTGGTCCCTTCTTTAAATGCGTGTCAACCACTTACAATTATTAATATGGGCTTTATTAACTCTTTAACTAACTATAACTATGACTCAACCCTATTACATAAATAAGAGGGTTAGGGTTGGATGCTAACATGCCCTCCCCCATAAAAATAGCCTTGTTCTCAAGGCTGAAGCTGCGGAAACTGCTGAAGAACAGTGGCTGGTTCCTAGGTCGAGTCTTCTGGAGAGGTGTCTTTCCACTTGACGAAGACTTCCTTGATCGTACGATGGCGCAAGTGCTGTTCTTGCGTGTCAAGAACCTGTTCAGGTTGGAGCCAGATTGAACCTTCTTCATCCAATTCCAGTAGACTGGTTTGAATTCTGCAATGGTTCCCAACCACTTTCTTGAGGCATGAGACATGGAAGACGGGATGGATTTTGCCAGTGGGTGGCAAGGCTAGCATGTAGGCTACTTCTCCAATGGGCTGAAGTATTTGATACGGTCCGTAGAATTTTGGAGATAATTTCTGACAACCCTTGTCTTTGAGTGATGTTTGCTTATATGGTTGTAGCCTCAAGAATACCTGATCCCCTTCTTGAAATTTGCACTCTGAACAATGTTGGTCTACCTATTGCTTCATGCAATTTTGAGCTTGATGGAGATTCTCTTGAAGTGGGCCAGCATGGTTGCATGGTTTTGTAGGAGTTGATCCATTGCTTGTACCTTCGAGCATCCATGGATATAAGAAGTAGGTGAAGGAGGGAGTTGACCATAAACTGCTTCATATGGAGTCATTTTGGTGGTGGCATGGTAGTTAATATTATACCACCATTCGGCTAGAGGTAACCACTGAACCCATAGATGTTGCTTTTTTGAAGTGAAACACCTGAGGTAGGTCTCCAGACATTTGTTGACTGCTTCAGTTTGACCATTAGTTTGGGGATGATAGGAAGTACTGAGTTGTAGTTGGGTACCTTGTAGCTTGAAGAGTTCCTGCCAATAGTTACTAGTGAAGATCGGGTCATGATCAGACACAATGGAAGTGGGCATGCCATGCAATTTGAAGATCTGGTCCATGAAAGATTGAGCCACCAAAGTTGGTGTAAAAGGGTGGGGTAGGGCGCAAAAATGAGCATACTTAGAAAGTCTGTCCACAACCACCATGAGGACTGACTTGTTGCTTAACTTCGGAAGACCCGTAATGAAATCCATAGAAACCTCCGTTCAGATTGAGTTCGGGATGGACAATGGCTATAATGTGCCTGAGGATTTGACTGTTTCTCCTTTGTGGCGCTGACACACATCACACTCAACTACAAAAGTAAGAATGTCCTTTTTCATGCCTGTCCAAAAGAATGAATGTCGAGTGCGAGCATAAGTCTTCTGAAAGCCTAAATGCCTTGCAGTGGGAGATGAATGCAACTCTGCCAAAATGCGACTTTTGAGGGTGGATGTTGGTGATATCACTACTTTGTCCTTGTAGTGAAGAATCTCATCTTGCCAAGAGTAGCCGGCTGTGGAATTTGGATCCGCCTGCAATTTATTAATGAGTTGGGAGAGCAAAGGATGTGAAAACCATTCCTTGCGAGCCTCTTCAATCCACTCTGGAATGGGAAGAGAGATTTCTAGCAGGGTGCTTTCCTCCTTAAATTAGTGTGATAAAGCATCCGCTACGACATTTTCGCGCCCTTTCTTGTAAATTATCTCATAATCATATCCCAACATTTTGGCTAGCCATTTATTTTGATGTCGCAAGGATAGGCATTGCTCCAAAAAATATTTAAGCCTTTGATGGTCTGTGCGGATTTGGAAACGTCGCCCCAATAAGTATGGTCGCCAGGTATCCACTGCATGTAAGATGGCCATCATCTCCTTCTCATAGGTAGATTGCCCCAGATTTTCCCCACTTAGTTGTTGGCTAGTGAAGGCCAAGGGTTGACCTTCCTGCATTAAGACAACCCCAATACCCATATTTGAAGCATCACATTCAATCACAAAAGATTTGGTGAAGTTGGGTAGTGCCAATACGGGAGTGGAACACATGGCATGTTTGAGAGCTATAAATGCCTGTTGCGCTTTATCATTCCAGAGGAATGAATTTTTCTTGAGAAGGTGAGTGCGGGGTCTAGCAATGCGACCATAATTTCGAACAAATTTGCGATAGTAGCCGGTGAGAGCCAAAAATCCTCTCAAGCTCTTCAAGGTCTTTGGTTGAGGCCAATCCTGCATTGCGTGGATCTTTTTGGGGTCCACCCTAACACCTTCACACCCCACAATGTGGCCCAAATACTCAACTTCTTCCATGCCAAAAGAGCACTTGGACAATTTGACAAAAATGGCATGACCAGGAATTCATAATGGCCTTCATGAGTTCAGAAAGTAGTCTTTAGAATGTCGACTTCTTTCATGCGAATTTGGTGATAGCTCAAGCGAAGGTCGAGCTTAGTAAAGAATTTAGCCCCATTTAGTTCATCCAACAAATCATCAACAACTGAGATGGGAAATTTATCTTTGACCGTCAGCTTGTTGAGGGCCTTGAAGTCTGGACACATACGCCATTCCCCATCTTTCTTGAGCACCATGGCCACATGCGATGAATAAGGACTAATGTTAGGACGAATGACACTTGCTTCCAGGAGTTCCTTGATGATTTTTTCAATTTCATTCTTTTGGGCGAAATGATATCTATATGGGCGCACATTTGGTGGTTGTGCTCCTGGGACCAAAGTAATGCTATGATCATGTTCCCCTCTAGAGGGTGGAAGCTCATGAGGCTTGTCAAAGACCGACAAATGGTTGTTTAAGACCTGTTGCATCTCCGGATGAATATGAAGAGAATTGGTTTCGAAGGCCTAGATGGCGTTAAATTGGGCTATAACTCCATGGTGGCCCTTTTTTAACAATTTTTCCATCCTATGCGAGTTGATGATAGAAGGAGCATCTGCCTGGAGTCCGCGGAGGGTATGTGTGTTGTTATTCTTCTTAAAGCTTATATATAACTTCGAGTGTGCAGAGCCATTCAACACCCAAGACAATGTTACATCCACCCATGTTGATGGCAAACATGTGGCTCTTTAGGTGATAATCCCCCATTTGAAGTTTGACATTTTCACTGTGGCCTTCACATTTCATTGTACCCCCATCAGCAATTTGGACCTAGAAATTAGAGACTACTTTGACAAAACAATGCACTGCTTCAGCGACTCTTTGATGGATAAAGTTATGCGCACTGCCACTATCAATCAAGACTACTACAGGGTGATGCTTAATAAAACCTCTGATTTTGAGAGTTTGGGGAGAAGAAATTCCTGCCAAAGCATGAAGTGAGATAACTAGTTCTTCAGGTGTAGCTAGGAGCTCATTGTTCGGCTGGTTGTCCTCATCTTCCTCTTCTGGTCCCTCAAATGGTGGGGCTTCCTCAGATGAACTGTGATCAATAGCATCAATTTGAAAGAATTTGGGTTCCTTGCATTTATGCCCTGGGGAGTATTTCTCATCACAGTAGTAACACAATCCTTGCTTTCTTCTTTCCACCATTTCTGCTGGTGACACCTTTTGAACCTTAAGTGTTTGGGTAGTGCTCGGAGCTTGGGTGGGGCGACCCTTGGCTATGAAATTTGGACGAGTCGACTGGGCCGCTAACGCGCGTTCTACTTCACGAGCTATTTTGCAAGCTGCCAGCCATGAGACTGGGTGTTGCAGTCGGATGTGGGCTTGTATGGCGTCTTTGAGACCACTGACAAAACATTCCAAGTAGAATTCATCTGCTAGACCTCCTGTGCGGAAGGCTAATGCTTCAAAGGCTTTAATATATTCTTGCACTATGCCTGTCTGTTGGAGCTTAGTAAGATGACCCAAAAAGTTAGATTCATGGTCAAAGCGATTAGAAAGGGCGTTTGAGAATATTTGCCAAGTCACTGGCCTTGCATAGCAGCGTTGATATCACTGCCACCATTGCCATCTTTCTTGGTCCAAGTACAGGCTTCCCACACTTAGCTTAGTCGCATCATCTCTGATGTGATTCAATGTGAAATATTGCTCCATTTGTGCTAGCCATGTGGCCGGATGAGAGCCATCAAATTTATACATGTCCAGCTTGGGTGGTTGACACTGGGACTGTTGGTGGTTTCCACAGAAATGAAGAGAATGGCTAGACTCGTCCTCAAGGTTTTCACTAAAATCATATGCCTCTGATTGTTCCCCTAACTTGTCCTTTGTGATTATGTCATGTAAGGTCTGGATTTGCTTCGTTAATGCCTCCAACTTTTGTTCAAGGGTGTCTATCTTCTCATTGGCCATAGCTTGAGCTCTGGTTTGTACCATGCACAGATCCGGTGCACTTGTCATCACTGTGAAAAATTTTTGGGACCACCTGAAATTTTGACGCTTACAAGTGAATGGTACCACCTTTCTCAGCCCGTCGACCTGATTCTTATGGGCTAAGTCTCCTATAAACGTCCTGGGAGTGTCTCAGACTTTTTTTTCACTCCGAAAGGAGTTTTACTCCTCGCTTAGGAATACTGCAGTAGCCGATTCCTAGAAAAGTTAATTTTGTCCAATGTCCTGTGAGAATCACGCCCAGGTATAGGAGCCACACAAATAGTCAGATCTGTTGATGAAACCCTCAACTGCAGAGTATGAGTAGAAATGTGGCAATGATTGAACCCTTGCTGCTAGATCTGAATGGCGGATCTGATTGTTGCGACTGCTACAGAACCCAAACTGCTGGATCTAAATGGCGGATCTGATAGATCTGATTGGCAGATCTTATAGGTCTGAATTGCGGAACTGATTGTTGTGGTTGTGACCAAACCCAACCTGCTAGATCTGATCTGGCAAAGATGATGCATGATCCAGAGAGAGACAAGGGAACTATGGTCTCAAGGAGTGTCAGGTGCTACAGATCACAATATACATAAGGGTCTAATAGGAGTACTCGACCCAATCTTTCAGGGCACTAACTAAGGAGGATCAACCATACCCTTAGCAGTACAACCTAACTACCCTATCGTATGCGCAAGTAATCTCCCTGAGTGCTGTTCTCGGTGTACTGTAGCAACAAGACGACCGATGGTTTATCTATGGCGAGGTTTCAAGAGAGCCTAGGGGGCTTCTGATATACCCACAGGGTACTTGGAAGACAGTCTGTACATAGTTCTGTCTAATGCGCAACTACTCGAAGGGGTACCCACAGCGGTTATAAGGGAATCCAACAAGCGTGACCACCTCTTGTATTTCCTGCGTGCATGCCTCCCCAAATCCGCAGGTTTATGCGCTCAATGACAGATCCCGTGGTTTAAAGACGTCAGAACACGTCTTTGGCCAATTTTTTTTGTTGTTGCTAAAAATGGAGATCCCACTAGACCTGGAAAGTGCTCTGATACCACTTGTTATGCTCTTGACTTGCGAGAAGATACCAAAATACCAAATATGCGAAGAAATATACCCAGAACACAGAACAATAAGAAATAGCAGCGTGTATTTTATTATTCAAAAAGGAAAGCAATGTTCACTTGCCTCTTCAAGGGGGCAACCTCCAATAGAGCTGGGCTCAATTACAAAATAAGACACGACACTCCTCGAGGGGAGTCTCTATCCTTTATATAGGATTCATATACATGCAATACCATGGGTCAGTACCATGGTTATTATTAATACCATCTATTTAATACCATGGCCCATTTGCAACTAACTGTGGTTCCTTCTTTAAATGCGGGTCAACCACTTACAATTATTAATATGGGCTTTATTGATTCTTTAACTAACTATAACTATGACTCGACCCTGTTACATAAATAAGGGGGTTAGCGTTGGACCCTAACATTGATGATTCATTTGGGTCAGTGGCTGTTGCTTTATCAACTAGGGTTGTTGGGGAGGGCCCCCTCCCCTTGAATCCTCTCCCAAAGCACGTTTTGATAAGGAGCGACCCGGTGATCAGGGAGAGAATTTTGGGGGCATACTCGGGAGTGATATAGGGAGTGATCGTGGAGAGATCGCTCCTGTATCGCTCCCCATAGCTCCGAGAGCAACTTTTAACTTCCGGGAGCGATACAGGAGTGATCGCTCCTGATTGTCTCTTGCCAAAATCACTGCTTATACGAAAAAAGGTGCGTGATGTTTTTTGGAGGAGAGGGAGGGGCCAAAAGAATAAAACGTTGCCTCCCCTCCCACACTCTATCATTTTCATGAGATTGAGAGAGCAAAGGGGGCTTGAGGAGCTTGACTTGAGTAGCTTGAGAGAGAGGAAGATTGGGAGGGGTTGAGCTTGAGGAGCCTGTAAGGGAGATTGAAGGCTGCCATTTGAGAGAGCTTCAAAAATTGAAGGCCATTGGAGAGCCAAAGTGGTAGGGTCTAATCCCATTTTTTTTTCTATGTAGCATTTGTGTTTTTTATATGTTGAATGAAATATGCTCTCTTCTCCTACTCTTTCCATATTCTCATTCCTCCTTCATTTTATTGAATTTGCAGGCAAGAAACTCAAACTTCACCAAACATGATGGGTATATGGCTTAGCCTTCTCTTGTTGGTTCCTTTTCTTGGTTATGATGGTGGTGGGGAGCATAGGAAGAACTGATGAAGATGATGAAGTGGGTAGTGTTGGATTAGGAAACCTTGGAGAAGAGGAGTACCAAGAGGAAGTGGAGGATAATGAGAGTGGAGATGATGATGGAAAGAAAACCAAGGTAGACCAAACCCCTTTGTGGGAATATGTTACTATGATTTTAGAGGGAAATGGCGTGGAACCACTAAATTTACATGCCCCCATTGCAAATCACTTACACAAGTTCATATATCCGTGTGAGAAAGCATCTTTGTTTGAAAATGGCATGGGATGGAACCTATGTCACAGGGTTCGGCGAACCTGAAGCTTCAGGTTCGAAATTCGCCGAACCTGTAAAAAAATTTCAAATTCGTTCAGGTTCGCCGAACCTGAAAGTCGAACCTAAAGGCGAACCTGAACAAACCCGAACCCAGTCGAACCTAATCGAACCTAATCGAACCTGAAAAATTCGAACCTGAAAAATTTGAACCTAAAAAATCGAACCTGAAAAATTTAACGCGAATTTCAAGGGTTTTTTGTTGAGGTTCGATGTTTTTTTGGCGGGTTTTTTTTGGCGGTTTATGAGAAAACCTTGGGTCACAAACCACAGTTTCTTCATCGCTTCCTGCGAAGATTTCCTTTATAAACCACGGTGCCGGACGCATTTGGCACAAGCTGTCAAGTGGTTTCAGGTTTTTTTGTCATTTGTCGTTGTATCATTGTATGCTGTGAGCCTGTGAGTCGTGAGTCGTGACTGTGATTTTGTTGTATGCTGCGGTGCTTTGATCGCTGTGAGTGTGGTGACTCTGGTGAGTCGTGAGTCGTGACGTGCGTCGTGGTCTTGCAGTTGCTGGCCGCTGCCCCAGTGCCCATTGCCGACACCTTCCAGTTCCCATTGCCGCGTTGACAGTTGACACAGCCTCGGCCCTCACACAGGTATGTACCGCTGCCCGCATATGCTGGCCCATTGCTGCCTGCTGGGTTAAGTTTCCCGTTCCTTTCGCATCCTGGGTTATTACTTATGTTTTTGGGAGTTACGTAATGTACAATTGTAAGCAATATACTGTTCTATTAATCCATTAAAGCCTCGTTGATGTGCACCAGTATATTTTTATTGCCAAATATGCTCCGTGTATTAATAATCAATAGCAGGGTGAATATTAATTTCCACTTCTTGGAAGCTGTATATATGCTCACCGAGTCACCTCTGACGGTCTATTAATACGCGGAAGCTGTATACCGGATTATGTACTCTTCTTCTCCTACTATGCAATGAGGCATTGTATATCATCTAATGACATCTGTGTTAGAAGAAAATATTGTGATTGCAGTTGTACTTAAATTTTATACTCTGTTTCCATCTCCATTTATGTGATCTGCGTTACTAAATTTTAAATGGCTTCTCGAGTTTTAAATCTTTCTGAAAATTCCCCATGAAATTAGTTCCATGTTACATATAACATTTTTATGTTGGCCATAAAAGACTCTTGCAATGTTTTTCTTTGTGGTTCACATTGTCGTGATTTTAATAAGTTGTCAAATATTATAAGCATTTATCGTCTTTATTGTTTTTGGTAGCCAACTTATGAGCTCCTTATATGTACGATCCCATCTGTTCAATGGCTTGAGTAAGGATTTACGACTCGCAATTTCAAGTTAATATTTGTGTTGTGACATTCCTATATTTTGTTGCATGGATTGCTACTGAATATTCTTGGTCAAGGATAGGGTGTATTTGTTCTGTCGTTAGTTCTTAGGTTCATTATTGTTTCTTTGCTCTCTTTTGATAGAACCACTTACAACTTGAGATAGTGTAGTACCTGTGGGCTTTCCACTTGTCACTGTATCGATAAGATATAATATTGAAGGTTTAAAAAGTGTTGGGATAGGTCTGTTTGATATTTTTTGGGAGGTCAATGGTCTTCATATTTTACGAGGTCCTGTTGTTTCTATAGACCCGATGTTACTAATTGTTACACTTCAGAGTTGACCCTTCCACACTTGCATTAGCCATCCTGAAATTTCCACAAAATCAACCTATGAAGTTCCTTCGCACACTGGTCTTTTGACATGAATGAATCCACTCTTTCTTATTTTATTTGTGTATTCCTGTTCACACTTGTGTGTGTAAAACCAACATACATTGCATTTTATGTTTGTTTCTGCTTTTCTGGAAAAGTTGGTGCCGCTGCTGCACTTTCCATTGTCCAATATGAAGCCAACCTGGATACTGCATATCAGTATGTTACTATGTCTGGATTGGTAGCATATTTGGAGATGGAAACCAAATGCAAGGCTATCAACCTTCTAGTATCTGGTATATTTGCAATGTCTTTGATTGTACACGGTCATGTTTAATTTGAATCTGGATACATATTTGAAGTGAAAATAGCATCTGAAATTTAGGTTGGTTTATCATTTGTGAAAGACATTGGCTGGCGTGGCAGGTTGATATTTTCAATATTTTAATAATGCATTTTCTACTTGTTAGATACAATTGGTATTAGTCCTTGAGTTTTTTTTTTTTTGCTCAATCCACAATATTTTCTGTAAATTAACGTGTCAAATTTAGCACGATTAGGCATCATTGTGGTAACTTTGGAAGTTTGGAGGTCCAAAACCTCATGAAAAGATGACACGGTCTAGATAAAAATATAGTATTCTGATCTTGTGAATGGAAAGCAGCAAGGCCCTAGTTCTCCACAAACATAGATTTTGTCTGTTCAAATGTGGCATTGAGATTGAGGCAGAGCACAAATAAGATTACCTTAGACCTCTAGCTTTTCTATTATGCAGTGCATTGTCCCAATTATTTATGTACATGCCCTGGCCTCTAGTAAAGAGATATTAAACTAGGAAAGACAATTTTTTTTTTTTTTTCAATAAAATTCAGAATCATTGAATGATCTGAAAATGTTATTCAGATGATTTTGATGTCAGAAGATTGTTATTCACAGCTTCAGCAGAATTTCTAATTGTAATCTTATGTCAAGATATTACTTGACAAATAATGCTTATGTCATATACTTGAGCACAAATAATGCTTATGTCAAATAATTTCAAATTTATTGCTTTACCTTTTTTAATTTTATCAATATTTGAAGTGATGAGCTTGTAAAAATTAACAGCACAATGGAATCTGAATAGGTGCTCATGTATAACCAACATTCAAAAACAGAGATGCCATCTTGAGAAGAGATTAAGTGAATAAACCTTAATATTAGAAACTGAAAATAGTTTGCATCAGAAGGATAACTACAAATTACAACACCCAGTGCTCTAATTTAACAATCAATGGTCATAGCCTTATTAGACAAACTCCCCCCCAATTCTTGTACTCATGGCAGCAATTCAGCCTTACATGCCACTTTATTTCATTTTGCAGTTGTTTGGGCTGCTTTGACTTTTTAATGGAAATTCAATAAAGCTTGCTACCAATTTATTTCTCCTCAAATTCATTAAATACACATGTTATAGGCACAATAGGAAGTGATAATTACTGTTATTTAAATTTGAAATAATTGAAGAAATTGGAAAACTGAAATTTGAACAAGTTATGCATGATTTGAATGCTCATCAAAATATCAAGTTTTATTTGTATTTGAAAATTGAATTTCACTATTTTATCATTTATTTAAATTCGAATTTTAATATGCCATTGCCAACAAAAATGCAGACATATTTGTCATGGCACCTCCAAGGTCAACGGCAGAAGGATGGAAATATGTGGAGAAATTGGACGGGCCTCATGGGAGGCATTTGAAATGCAAGTTATGTAATAATGAATTTTTTGGATCTTTAACTAGAGTCATGGATCACTTGCTTTCTGTCACTAATGGCAAAGGAGGTGGCGTTGAAGGTTGCAAGAATGTGTTTGCAGAGCTCAAGGAGACAATTCAGAAAGATTATGACAATCTACAAAAGGCTAAGAAAGTGAATGAAAACAAAAGACAACGTATTCAAACAGAAATTGCAATGAATTACAATTCATTATCTGCACTTTCTTCAAGCACAGTTGGCACTGGGAGTTCATCTCAGTCAAAGATCAATACATCAAGTGGGATACCTACATTAAACACTCTTTGGAAGCCCATGCAGAAACAAGAAGTTGATGATGCTGTAGGTGATATGCTTTTTGAATGTGCAATTCCATTTAATGTGGCAAGAAGCCCTTCATCAACGCATGTAAGATGATGGCAGGTTTTGGTAAAGGATATCTCCCTCCTAGTTCTGAGACCTTAAGGACCACTATTTTGAAGAGGTCAAAAGAAAGAGTTACAAACAATTTGCAGAAGATCAAAGACTCTTGGAAGGAAACAGGGTGCACAATTTTATCAGATGGCTGGTCAGATATGAATCATAGACCTCTTATTAATGTGTTGGTTTCTTGTCCTAAAGGAGTACCTTTTTTGAAAGTAGTTGATGCATCAGGGAATAAGAAGACCTCTGAATTTATTTTCAAGATTTTAGAGGAAGCTATTCTTGAGGTTGGAGAAGCAAATGTGGTCCAGGTTATAACTGATAGTGCTTCAAATTGTGTTGGAGCAGGAAAAATGGTCATGGATAAATACAGAAAAATATATTGGACAGCTTGTGCTGCCCATTGTCTTGACTTATTGTTACATGACTTGGCAAAGTTTCCATGGATTAACGAGACAGTTCGAAGGGGGAAACAAATTTCTCACTTCATATTTAACCATCAACTCACATTGAGCTTGTACAGGAATAATGCATCTAAAGAGTTGCTCAGGCCTTGTGACACCAGGTTTGCCACATATTATATTATTATCAAAAGGCTAGTTGAAGAAAAAGGGAGTATAAGAGGTGTTTTTTGCAACAATGAGTGGGAAAAGTCTCATCTTTGAAAGGAAGCTAAAGGAAAGGATTTGGAAAAGGTGATTTTAGGGAATGCTTTTTGGGACAATGCTCAGAAGGTCTTAAAAATATGTGAACCAATTGTTGATATGCTTCGCATGGTTGATAGTGATACCCCTTCCATGGGATTTGTTTATGAGGGCATGGATCGTGCTAAAGAAGCCATTGCAAAATCTTTTAATAATGAGGAAAATGAGTACATTGAAATATGGGAGATGATTGATGAAAGATGGAGGATGTTGCATAGTCTTTTACATGCAGCAGCTTTTTATTTGGATCCTAGACTCTTTGGGATAGAAAGAACAAATGATGCAGGAGTCATGAATGGCCTTTATGATGCAGTTGAACGATTGGTCCCTGATCCAGAAGAATGCATGAGAATTAGAGAGCAGCTCCGAGCATATAGGTTGGAAGAGGGAATATTTGCAAGGTCTAGTGCAGTACAAGATAGGCCCAATATTCCTCCAGGGAGATGGTGGCAGTTTTATGGATCAGAGACTCCTGAATTGCAACGTTTTGCAATTCATATTTTGAGCCAGGGATCAAGTGCCTCTGCTTGTGAAAGGAACTGGAGTAGCTTTAACGATATCCAGTCCAAGAAAAGAAACAAATTATTGTCTACAAGGTTGGAAGACCTTGTTTATGTTCGCAGTAATTTGAAGTTGGCCTTGAGTAGTGTGGCCAAAGATGCATCTAGTTCCTCCGACCCATGGTTTGATGCTGATTTAGAGCCAGAAGTAGATGATATTAGCACTGATGGTGACTCACTAGATGATCCAAATGTTGGAATTCCATCTATTGATGACTTTGATGAGCAGCATTCTAGTGCCTTTACTATGCCATATGCACATGATGATTGAGAGCTTTTTGATCATACTAGAGTCTAGTAGGCCATAAGTATAGATTATCTATGTTGTTTGAATTTCCTAGAACAATTTTATGGATTATTACTATTTGGCAATGCTCTTTATGACTTCCTTATTATATTAGCATTGATGATGACTCACTAGATGAGCCAAATGATGGAATTCCATGTGTTGATGACTTTGATGATATTATGAATTTGATGATATTTAAAATTTTGAAATTTGAAGATGTCCTACAATGATGTGTATGTTTAAATTTTGATCATGTTTTGATTATGTGATTTTTTAAAAGATTACTAGTATTTGACATTCATTTAAATTTTGAAGACTGAAAATTATGTCATTTCTTTTTGCAAACTACTATTGTGTATGTTTAAATTTAACTAGATGTTAGAATGATTACATTATTCATGTATGTTTACAAATTACTATTAAGAATTTGTGTTCATGTGTTTATGGATCGATTATGAATTTTCTATTATTTTGTCATATATAGATATATATATAAATATATATATATTGAAAAATATGTATAGTCGAACCTAATGCCGAACCTCATTCGAACCTGATCGGAAAATTCGAACCTGAATCGAACCTAATCGTTGTCGAACTCGAATTCGAACTCGAACCGTGTGACATAGGATGGAACTAAGCAAATAGGAATCAAAATCTGTGTAAGTGTGTCAGCATAACAAAGAGCCAAACACATAAGGGAAGAGGGGGAAGCCCAATACAAATCTAAAAGATCAAAGGGTGACTTTGAACATGACACCACTAGCCCACAATCACATAGAATGCAAACTCCATCAACATCTACCCATGATAGTGGATATGGAAGTACAGGCACAAACATCTCTTTAAGGCGTAGAACAATATTAGAATTCCTTGTTCAAGGGTGTAGGGATGATGTGGATGCAAAAATTTTCCGGTTTTTCTTTTCATGTGGGATACCATTCAATGTTCTTCACTCATCTTATTGGCCTGAAATGGTTTCTGCCATCAATGATGCCCCTAAAGGATACAAGAGCCCTGGTATGACAAAACTAGAACCGTGGCACTTGATTGTGAAAAAGCCAAAATAACAAATGCTTTGGGTAAATTCACAAATGCTTGGAATGAATATGGGGTATCCACTGTATCTAATGGCTGGATAAGTGTAAAAGGCAAGCCATTGATAAATGTTCTTGGTGTGTTTGCTATTGGTGTAGTCTTCCTTTCATCACATGATTACTTAGAAAAGTTCAAGACCACCATCAACATTGCACAAGTGACAACCATTAATTCAAACAATTGAAAGTATTGGGCCATGAATGTCATTTAAGTCATCGTTGATAATGCTTCTAATTTTAAGGAAGTGGGACCAATCATTGACTTGGTGAATTGACTTGGAAAGAAGAGATATTAGAGTATAGATTTACACGTCTTTTTTGGTTTGTACTTTGTTGTACATTTTATAACTATTGTCTCTTTCATATTTATTATGGTGTTTTTTCTAAACAATATATGACGATTTAAGTTTGAAGTTTGAAGTTGGCATTTATAACTCATTGGTAATGAATTATGAATACAAATCTTCATGGAATGTTTCATTTCATGTTTGAAACTTTGATATTCTTTGTTATAGTTTGGTCACTGGTAATGGTTACGAGTACAACTTTAGTGATGACAAATGTTATATATTGAATTTTGAAACTTTGAAACTTTAAGTTTGATGAGAATCGAGATGTTGCAACTTGTGGAATTGTGGTTGATGAAGTTTCCCGTGGAAAGAAGAGATATTAGAGTGTAGATTTACACGTCTTTTCTAGTTTGCCCTTTGTAGTACTTTTTATAACTATTGACTCTTTCATATTTATTATGGTATTTTTTGTAAACAATATATGGCAATTTAAGTTTGAAGTTTGAAGTTGGCATTTATAACTCATTGGTAGTGAATTATGAATATGATGCTTCATGGAATGCTTCATTTCATGTTCGAAACTTTGATATTATTTGTTCTAGTTTGGTTACTCGTAATGGTTACGAGTACAACTTTAGTGATGACAAATGTTATATATTGAATTTTGAAACTTTGAAACTTTAAGGTTGATGAGAATCGAGATGTTGCAACTTGTGGACTTGTGGTTGATGAAATATAACTTATTAACTACTAGCTGAATGATGGTATATGGTTTAATCCATGCTTTTATGTTTTTTATCACTAATTCATCATTCCATATGCATTTGTTGACATATATGCATCAAAATATTTTAAAATATATATTATATAAAATTCACTCCCAAAATCGCTCTCTACTCAGGAGCTTTTGAAAATGTTGCTCCTTACTCTCACTTTCACTCCCACTTCTTGGGTTTGCTCTCATTTCTCACTTTTGCTCTCACTCCCAAGTAGCCTTGGGTTGAAGTGGTAGAGGATGCTATAAATTTCATCAATTCCTTGTCTGCAACCAAGTTAAAGTGATTGAATATCGGTGATAGACTACTTTGTAATGTGCTCTCCAAATTGAGGGCTTATGGAGGATGTAATACCCTGTTTGACCCCATATGCCATAGTATTATTAAAGGGGTGAAAAACCCAATTTCTCCTATGTTTGGGCAACATTGGGCAAAATTTGGGTCAACTGGGGCTAAATTGGGGGTTGCACACACAACTCCTCACATTGTTGAAGCCCATGGAAAATCTATAAATAGAAGAGGGTTGAGATCAAATGGGATCATTTTGTGGATCAATTCATCTATTTTCTTGAGCTTAGCTATGAGGGTTCAAGATCCCTTCTCCGCAATCAATTTTGATGGTGCAAGGTTCCACTCTAATTGTTAAAACTCTTTGCATTTTCTATTTGTGTACTTGCTCTGGCACAAGGTTTCTCTTCCTAAAGGAGTAGCGAATTCATTCTTAAATCTGGAAACTAGTTGAGCTCTTCTCTGGATTTAGAATTTGGGCAAAACAAATTACTATGTGGAACAAACCACAAACCCTAGGCTAGACAAATCTCTGGAATTCTAGAAGCTTGATGTCATGCGAAATTACAGTGGTTTGATAATGCAAGTTACAACGGCTTGAGGTCATGCGAATCAAGGTAGATAAGGGTTCTGAAGTAAGAGCTGGGGCTAAATTAGGGGTTGCACACACAACTCTTCACATTGTTGAAGCCCCTGGAAAATCTATAAATAGAAGAGGGTTGAGATGAAATGGGATCATCTTGTGGATCAATTCATCCATTTTCTTGAGCTTAGCTGTAAGGGTTCAAGAACCCTTCTCTGCAATCAATTTCAATGGTGCAAGATTCCACCCTAATTGGTAAAACTCTTTGCATTTTCTATTTGTGTACTTGTTCTGGCACATGGTTTCTCTTCCTAAAGGAGTAGTGAATTCATTCTTAAATATGGAAACTGGTTGAGATCTTCTCTAGATTTAGAATTTGGGCAGAACGTAAACAAGCCACAAACCCTAGGTCAGACAAATCTTTGGAATTCTAGAAGCTTGAAGTCATCCGAAATTACAATGGTTTGATAGTGCGAGTTATAACGGCTTGAGGTCATGCGAATCAAGGCAGATAAGGGTTTTGAAGTAAGAGTGAGGGTTTGACTTTCAAGTGAGGGTCTAACTTAGGAAGTGAGGATCCCTATGATGTTACTTGCACTTTATAACAGTTGAAGTTCTAAATCCGCTTGTAATTGAAGCCCTGAAGTAGTGAAACTAAGTCCTATAGCAGTCAATTCATGGATTGTAATACTTATGACTCTTGAAACAACGAAGGCAGTCGCAAGTACATGGTTGTTGGAATAATCTTAGGCTGGATCTAGTGTGGACTTGAGGTAAACTCAGGTGTTTCTTTGAGCAGATAGGGATATGCATAATAGGCTTAATAGTTAGGTGAATTTTCTTGTTAAAGTATTGAACGAAGAGTATATTGCAATCTTGTATCTTCTGTTGTTGGATTTTTATGTTGTACTGCTGGGTTGAACGCTGGTTAACTAAAGGATCAAATCGATTAATGTTATATTGTTTTCTTGCATCACTAATAAAGTGATACTGCTCATTGAAAATTTATTAACTGTAATGAAGTAACTGTGTCTTGGGTTTTGCCATTAGTGATGCAAGAAAACAATATAGGCTCTTCAAATGGACCAAGTCATCTTGGATTTGGGTTCTGATGCGAATTGAAATTGCAGCCGACCACTCCGCCAGAAATTCGGGAGAAGCCATCAGGGAGAGCATGGCCACTTCGGATGCAACAGTCACAGGCTTCACATTGATCTTCAAACATGCCATGGAACTATGGACGACTCTGGAGGAGGACCCAAACCTGCAGAAACTTAGCACAAATATTCGGGAGACGCAGCGAAAGTTTGATGAAATCAGGGCGACTGCGCGCACTTCGGTGCCAGTTCAACGCCTCGCACTTCGGTGCCAGTCCAACGCCTCGCTCAATTGCAGGAAGGAAAACAATTGTAATCACAAATTGAAGAGCTACAGAGAAAAGAGGTTGTTTTGAAGGCCAAAATACAACCATGGGCAGAGGAAGCGATCCAGCTTACTCTATCCGTTCAGGAAAAGTTGAAGACACTCCAACAGACACAAAGGACGATGCACCTCGCGATGGAAGGCCCGACTACAGAAAAGCTGGTAGAGGAAGTGCAATAAGCCGCGGTGTAGGGATCTGATGACATAGCTGTGTTGCAAATGGAGTTCAGTGACCTCCGCAATAAGATCGTTGTGCGAGCTGAGTGACTCGAGCGCGAGTCACCCAATTTGTGTTGGGGGCCTGTTGGGATGGGGTCCCTGGGGTCAATTTTGTTAAGTTTTGAGTCAATTTTGTATTATCTTTTGTAGCGAATGTAAAGTCTCCGTGAAATGTGGAAAAGCAGAGCGCGAAGCTAGTAGAAGTCAAAAGGGCTTTAGTCCCTTAGTTGGGTAGGTGATAGAGTTGTTTTGAGACTCGCCCATGGTTCGCGGACCATGGTTGTTGTAAAGTAGATGCTATAAATAGATGAGTCATAGTGAGTCTAAGGATCAATCAAGTAGAAAAGAGTCATTGTAAGGGCAAGGTGCTAAGGTAGGAAAGGTTTGTTTCCTATATTTAGGCGAAAGGGGAAGGCTCCTGCAGCTGAGTGCGCAGAGACCTTAGTAAGTCCGTAGATTGAGTGGTGTAGGGATAGGAAGTCTGTATTTGAACGTTTCTATCTAATAAAGACTATTTTGAGCCATAATTGAGCAATTGTGTTCTTTTATTTACTTCTGCTAAGTAGGTGCTAAGGTAGAAAAGGTCTGTTTCCTGTATTTAGGCGAAAGGGGAAGGCTCCTGCAGCTGAGTGCACGAAGACCTTGGTAAGTCCACAAGCTGAGTGTGCAGGCCCCTGCAGCTAAGTGCACAGGGATAAGAAGTCTGTGTCTGAACGTTTCTATCTAATAAAGATTGTTTTGAGTAGTAATTAAGCAATTGTGTTCTTCTATTTACTTCTGCTAAGTTTATGTATCCTCGCTCTATAATTTGTTTAATATGAATTAATGCTTATTTACTGCATAGAGATGGCAGATCTGTAATATTTATGCATGATAAGTATAACTAAGTACCTTCGCAAAGATCTAGAAGTCATTAGATAAATTTGCAGTAGTTATCTGTCGGAAGGATTAGGTTTGCGTGAAGGCAGATCTAACTTGTAAGAACTTCAGGAAACCATCACACAAGCCTCTGGATGCAAAAACCTAGTTCTAGCATCCCCTAATACTCTTTCGGGTGAGACTGCAACCTGCACTACGTGGGTTGTTGCTAAAAGGGCCAGCAGTTTATGGTTTTGTTGGTTGGTGCAATTAAAGCTGAACCTGGGCCAGGCCCCATGAAGCCAACATATGCAACACTAGAAGAGAACACTTGAGCAACTCTCACTTTCTGGGAGTGCAACAATATCAGATTCAAGAATAGTTCTAGGGAACAACATAATTCATATCTAATGCGCTAGGTAAGTAAATTTTATCTCCCCTCATTTGATGGATCATCTAAATGTTCAACAAGGGCTTGGGTGCAAAAATTGGACAACTACTTCAGACTCAACCCTACGTTAGAAGCAAATGCCATCTAATTTGCGACACTACACCTAGAAGAAAATGCACATGGTATCATGGACTGGTCACCTTGGGGCATGCAAACATCACTTCTTATGTCAACTTTACACAGAGGTTGATAGATAGATTCGATCAAAAGAACCCAAACATACACTTCAAAGAATTGGCACAATTCAAACTAACTAGATAACACAAAGAACTTATTGTAGAATTTGAACGAATCACAATTATGATAACGAACATATCGAAAGAACGATTAGTCATGCTTTTTACAAAGGCACTAGCTGAACCCCTACAAGGTTGGGTCAAGGCATTTAATCTTGTAACCCTTCAAGATGCCATCAAGAAGAGTTTAGACATGGGAAATGTGGCAAGTAAAGCTAAGGCTCTGTCCAAGCCTCCCATTCCTCAAAAGGTTAAGGAGAAGAAACCCTTTCAAAGAGGTTGGCCTAGAAGAGACAGGTTGGATGAGGAAACTTGAAGCTAACTAAGGCAAAAGAAGCTATGCTCCAATTGGAAGGAACCATGGGAACCAAGACATCATTGCTTAGGCAAGAGGAAGATTCACTACATTGAAGTGGTCTATGATGACGGGGATGCAAGAGAAGAACCCACTTCAAATGACAAAGAGATTGCTCCTAATGTCGAGCATAGCAATCCAAAGAAAGAACCACCATAGGAGGAAGCTAAAAAAGACGAGAAGCCCAATGGGGAGAAGAAGGCTTGACCACAAGTTCCTACTCTTTCAGGAACCCCTAGATATTACACCTTCAGGATCAGGGGAGTCATCAAAGGACAATGCATCACAACGTTGAATGATAGGGGAGCTGCACATAACTTCATTGATGCAACATTGGTGGCAAAATGAAGACTTCCCACATAAGAGTACGAGGGCCTTGATGTGATAGTTGCGGATGGGTACAACTTGGATTACACATGAGTAATTCTAGTTTTGAGTGTTACAGGATCCTCCCCCCTAGGATCTAAGTCCAGAACTGTGTCCCACACAGATCCGCGACTGATCCTTCGACGAAACTGTAGATCTGATTTTGTGATTTTGGGGTGATTCTTGGAAATCTGGAATCACGTGGGCCCGATCCGCAAATCCAGGGAAGGATACACCATGGATCTGTCGAGGTTCAGGTGTAGATCCGGAAAGGATCTTGAGGGGATCCAAGAGAAGGCAGATGGTTCCATGCAGGGGCTAATTTTATTTATTTATTTTTGCTTTTAACTTGGGTTTAGGAGGTGTTTAGGTGAGTTGAGGGTTAGGGAAAAGAGATGATGAGGATAGATGCTCCCTAATGGTAGGTGACATTCTCCTTTATCTTTCATTTTCATCATTTTACTTAAATTTTTAACATTATCGTGAAATGACTCAAGATGTTTGAGAGTGGTTCCAACCTCATCAGACTTCATATGGAGAAAATATAATTTCATATCCCATTCAAAATTCAACATACTTAACAGTTTTTAGGATTTCAGGATCAATGGGATTGTGGCATTTCATTAAATTATATCATGTATTAGGGCATGTTATTGGCATTTAATCAAGAGCACCAAGCCCTATATTTTCTTTAGTGTTGGTGGTGTTGATTGTTGAACTCCTTTGTCATGGGCTTAGCAAAAAAGTACCCTTCACTCAAGTCAAAATCATTGAATATGCATGTTAAGCTTTCTCTACCATATTATAAGGCTTGGATTAGGCCTTTTGATCAATATTGGGCATTATTGACTGATATAATCATTGATGTACAATGGGTGCCATATCTATCATGATTTATGTACAAATATGCATGTTTTCATAACTTTTACAACTAAGTTGGTATTTTGGATGTTTTTTTAAATATAAATGCAAAATAAAATATAAATATGTATATATAATAGACACTTCCAAGATGCTTTGCTTCCTAGATTTTTGGAAATGATGCTTCTGTTAGACACATACATGGCAACAACAAAATACTAAAGATAAGCATGAGAGTATATCTATTATTAACAAATGATATACATTTATAGTACATCACATGACCTTTGGTTTCGTATTCCAAGGTCTCTTGGATTTTCTTGAACTATTTAGCTTTTACACCAACCCTTAGAGGATTAGGTGTCCAACATTCCCCCCCCCTTAATCCGAAGGGTTATGTATGAGTCCAAGAAGAGAGTTGTAATACAAAATGTGCAAAAATGCATGGCAGCACTATGTTGATTGTGCGCTCTGAAAGTTGGTATAAGGGAGATGGTTTAAGGATGACCACCAACATTGGAATGCTTAGTGCAATGCTCAGAACTCTTCCAAGTCTGGCATGAAGCGCAAGTCTTTGGCTAGAGGAAGTGCTCCTGATGTTTTGAAGAGGGAAACCTTCAACCATGAAAGGGAGGTCTCACCCCGCATAAAAGGGGGAACCTCAACCTGAAAAGGGAGGTCTCAACCTGTGATGGTTTAAGGATGACCAACAACTCTGAAATGCTTAATGCAATTCCTGGAACTCTTCCAAAACTGGCAAGAAGCTGAAGTCTTCTGCTAGAGGAAGTGTCCCCAATTCTTTGAAGAGGTATCACCGACTGAAGGCATGCTCAAGGGCATACTTGTCTCTGGCTACAACTCTGAATCTGGTATGGCAGGTTGTGGCTTAGGCTCGCTTGATGTGGCTTTGAAGCTTGTAGATGACCATCATTTCCCCCCCTATCAGATACAAGGTGAGATGATGGAAGTGTGTTCAATACTCTAGAACGAGTTCGGACATATGACTGAAATATCTTCTTGGCTGTTGATGCCCATTGCCAAGAAGCGATCCATCCAAGATGAATCTTTGTTCTTGCAAGAGGTTTGCTTCTGAAGCATCTATTTGAAGAATGACTCGTTTTACGACAGTGCTTACATGGATGAAGATCAAACAATGCTCTTTCATATGGCCAACTAGGTCACAGTGTTGGCATTTCACAATATGTTGTTGTTGCTGTGGAAGAGGAGCAGAATCTGAAATTGAATGGGCTTTGAGTAATCTGGAATATGAAAGGAAACCTCCTTATCATATCCGACACCTATTCTGTGCTTGTTGATGACAAGCTCTTCCCAAGGTCTGATGATGGGCTTGGGAAGTGCAAACTGAACTTCTGCATCTGCATGTGACTTTGCTGCCTTATTGGGCACTAGATCTGAATCAACTGTAACATTATTGTCTTGTTGTTTATGGGAGTCTGTTCCAATCTTTTGAATAGAAACAGGCTCAGAATGATGACTCTGCTGCTGTAATTCTTCCTGCTATAGTTGAGATTCAAGCTGCAAAAAAGCAATCTGTTCTTGTGCATATTGTAGACAAGTCTGAATTTGTGAGAGAGAGCCTTTGCTGATTTGGAATGTGTCATCAAAAGTAGATAGTATCAGAGTTTTCAAGAACTCTAATATTGCATTAATTCTGGTCATTTTCATTCAACAAATCAGATAAGTCTCTCGAATTATATGGCTAAAATGGTTGCAACAATAACCAAAGATACCCTGTTGAACAAAATGCAGAAAGATAATTTTGCACAATGGCCAAAATACACTCAAATTTGGCAATATAACCAATGATCACTCTAAAACTTGCCACAATTCTTGGTACAGTCACATGTATTCAGTGCATCAAAACCAAGCCAAGCTCATTGTAGCTTACATTTTATCTCTTAGGTTGCAATTTATAAAACCAAATTCAACAATTTAAATAGTTCTGAATTCAATGACTCTTACTGACCATTCATTAATGGCGCAAGCTCCCCACATGTGCAGAAACATAGGAAGCTTTCAGATATCGGTAGCCTCATTGACAATATTCTTTGTTACAAAAGCTCTTGGTCAGGATTTCAATTTTCAAGATAGAGGTACTCCTCAGCTCGGTGGTGGCTTCCTATGTAAGCGTTGGCGATGCCGACCCTGTTTACAGGTCATGGGCGTGAAGATATGTGGATTCAAACTCAATAGTTGTAAAATATTTTGTCATTACTATCCGCGACGATTATAATACCCATATCCAAAATGACACTTGGATGCTTTCCACAACAGAGAATGCTTTTAGCTGGAGACAAATCACCATACAATGCAACTTCTGACAATGATGCAGCGTAAGCTGCACATACCCACAATATGCATATAAAATGCATGTCATATACATGTCTCAGGAATTTTAAAATTCCATACTCAGTAAAAACTTTACAAGTCAAGGTTTAATGCTCCTTCAATAAATCTATGCGGAAACGTTTGATTCAACTATCTAGAGTTTAGACCTTTATAAACCTTTGAGCAGAACCTTATAAATCCTTCATAATCTTTGGTTAATTATTATTACCCGCGCATATTAACCATACCATGGATTTTAGACTTTGGTTAAAACTCAAGTTAAACCATAATACATTAATCCTGCTTACTTCTATTATAATTCCCATATAATATAAATATTTCATAAACCACACTTAAACCTTACCTTTCTTCCATTCCACAAACCTTTGCACATATATCGATGCTCTCCTTAGCGCATTAAATCTTCGCCGTCGATCTCATTCCTCAGTCCAACAGTTATTGCGCAATAACTTGCGCCAACTAGCCTGCCCAATCTCCACCTTTTATTTCTCCTACCTCAATCCAACGGTTTTTGCATAATCTCGTGTGAGATCTTGCACGACCGATGCCAGGTCGAGAGTGTGCGAGAAAAGTGGTTTTCTCTTTCCATCATGTGCTACGTGTCAACCCCTTAGGTTAATCGCGTAAAATTGTAGAATACCATTTACAACTTTTAGGGCACGCGAGATATTGCTTACTGCCTACGAAGACCGCTCCATTATTCTGCATGTTTTCCACCCTTCTATTGACAGGTGCCTTGATGTGATCCGTCCATTTCTTAACTTAATCTCTTGCGATAAGATCTCCGTAGCTCATCTGCCATTAACCTTGTCCATTGATCCGACTGATCCAACAGTTACCATGCACTGTTACGTTCTTTTGTTTCTTGTTGTGTAATAGCCTATTCAACTTTCTACCTGTGTATTTGTTCTCGCCTTACAGTCTTCAATTGTTTTCATCTCGATCTCCAGATCCAACAGATATCGCGTTGTCCGCTCACCAACTAACCCGAACGATCTCCGCTGTCGATGTGACCCGTCCAATCGAACGGTTGTCGCGCAATCTCGCGTGAAATCTTGCACGACCGATATCAGGTCGAGAGCACGCGAGAAAAGTGGTTTTCCTGTGCTACGTGTCGTCCGCTAAGGTTAATTGCATGAATTTTAGGAATACTGTTTACAGCCTTTAGGGCGCGCGAGATACTGCTTCCCACTTATTAATACCACCCACGTGCTTAATTCATACTTTTAATAAAGGCACTTAAGGGAAGGTTTAGCGCTTAAACTCAGTGTTAACGCTTAACAGTAATTGACTGTCATTTATAAATAAAATGTATGAACAGAGAAAAATACTCGGTTAGGGTCCAGAACATCGATACACAGTCATAAGAGAATTTCATTCATCGCACCCGTGTTTAACACTATGAAACCAAGAGAGTGATGAAACCTTGAGAGGTATATTGGTAGGCAGCCTGCATGCAGGTGTGGGAGTGATACCTCAACTGGAGTAGTTGCCTCACATAACTAGCTGAACAGTCTTGCAATTGCCAGAGAGGGGCAGCATTTGTGAGAGAGGGGAAAACCTGCAAAATGGTTATCACATTCTTGAGAGAGGCACACCTGTGGAGTGGTTACAAGAGGTCAGTTCTGCAAAATAGGCAGAACATAGGTACAAGGGAGTTATAGAGTAGAGAGGGAAGCCAAAAATGGCGCTGGCTCTGATACCATGTTAGACACATATATGGCATCAACAGAATATTAAAGATAAGCATGAGAGTATATCTATTATTAACAAATGAAATACATTTATAGTACATTCACGTGACCTTTGGTTTCGTATTCCAAGGTCTCTTGGACTTCCTTAGACTATTAAGCTTCCACACCAACCCTTAGAGGATTAGGTGTCCAACACTTCCGATGCTTTGCTTCGTCCTTGCTTCATCCCCGCTTCTTGCAACTTTGATTATACTTTAACTAGTGATTTCTATGTGATCTTACAAATATCAATATGGTATTAGGAGACGAATGGTTGTATTTGTTGGGAAAGCACACTATGGGCTACCAAACAATGGAGATGGCCCCTAATTGCAATAAAGTAGTCTCGAGAGGCATGACAAATGGTAGCCCACAAGTTGTTTAAGCTAGAGGAATAGAGGCCATATTTAGGCATGGAGATGTAGCATATGCAACATAATGTAGGATTACACACCAAAGGGTTCGTGATAGTGGTGAGCCACAGTATAGCGCAGACATTCAATGGATACTTGACAAGCATGGTGAGGTATCTGGTGATATTCCCTCATGTTTGCCTCCCAAAAGAGGATTTGAGCATACTATAGGGCTAGAAGAAGGACCCAAGCAGGTAATCACCACACCATATCAACAACTTAAGAAATTCAATGACGAGATAGAAAAAACGATCCAAGAATTATTATCGATGGGCCACATCAGACCTAGCTCGAGTCCGTTCAACTCCTCAGTGGTTTTGGTGAAAAGAAAGGATGGCACATGGAGAATGTGTATTGATTACCGAGCTCTCAATAGAAAAACCATCAAGAATAGGTACCTTAATCCTTGGATCGATGAATTACTAGATGAGCTTCATGTAGTGGTATATTTTTCAAAGATTGACCTATGATTTGGGTATCATCAAATCCGAGTTCGAGAGCAAAATGTGCCAAAAACAACATTTCGATGCCACTATGGACACTTTGATTTTTTGGTCATGCCATTTGGGCTAACCAATGCTCCCGCCACTTTCCAATCTTGCATGAACAAGTAGTTTTGGAAGTTCTTACTAGTGTTTCTTGATGACCTTCTCATTTGCAACAAGACATGGTATGATCACTTGGGGCATTTGGACGAAATCTTGAGGATAATGCGGGAACAATCACTTTAAGCCAAGGCATCAAAATACAAGTTTGGAATGATGGAAATTCTTTATTTGGGACATGTAATTAGTGCAAAAGGAGTACATGTTCATCAAGAGAAGATTCAGGCAACATTGGACTGGCCCACACCTAAAATTCTGATTGACTTACGAGGATTTATTGGGATTTGTAGCGATTACCGACCTTTTGTCAAAGGGTTCTCTGAATTAAGCACACCATTAACAAATTTGATGAAGAAAGGAGCATTTAAGTGGATGGAAGAATCAAACAAGATGTTCAGCAAGCTTAAAGAAGTGATGAGCTCATGTCTAGTCTTGGCCCTTCTCGACTTTATGTTGGCATTATGATGCATGTGTTGTACTTGATGGCAACCCTCTCATAGAAGATCATCTCACTTACATATACTTAGATGAATCTACAAAAGAGATATCAGATGTGACTGAATGCATGGGAGGCAGGACAACTCAAAGGAATCAGACGATAGTTCTAAAGTGTGACAAGCTAGCTTTGCCATCAAGTCCAAAGGGGGAGATTGTTGGCATTATGAGATAAGTGTTGTCCTTGATGGCAAACCACACAGATGACAAATCACTGTGTAGAAGGTCAGAAGCTAGGATCAGTCTACAAGAATGAAGAGAATATCAATATACGCAGGTTCATTGTGACAAAGCCGCGTATACACGCGGGTTAGGCATTACCAAGTCACGTATGCGTATGCATGCACATTCATGCAAGGAAAAGTGCGTATATGTTAGAAAACTTACCTTTGGTCCGTGGCGGTTAGTCCTTGGAATTTGAATCTATGGTTTTTGGACCATGGCATCTCGACAGACGTGTTGATCCCTTGTATTGAGTTGATGGTATTGGTTTGTTATGG
>APFE031665455.1:122508-143477 GCA_000404065.3 Pinus taeda
GGGAGATTGTTGGCATTATGATGCATGTGTTGTACTTGATGGCAACCCTCTCATAGAAGATCATCTCACTTACATATACTTAGATGAATCTACAAAAGAGATATTAGATGTGACTGAATGCATGGGAGGCAGGACAACTCAAAGGAATTAGACGATAGTTCTAAAGTGTGACAAGCTAGCTTTGCCATCAAGTCCAAAGGGGGAGATTGTTGGCATTATGAGATAAGTGTTGTCCTTGATGGCAAACCACACAGATGACAAATCACTGTGCAGAAGGTCAGAAGCTAGGATTAGTCTACAAGAATGAAGAGAATATCAATATACCCAGGTTCATTGTGACAAAGCCGCGTATACACGCGGGTTAGGCATTACCAAGTCGCGTATGCGTATGCACGCACATTCAGGCAAGGAAAAGTGCGTATATGTTGGAAAAACTTACCTTTGGTCCGTGGCGGTTAGTCCTTGGAATTTGAACCTATGGTTTTTGGACCATGGCATCTCGACAGACGTGTTGATCCCTAGTATTGAGTTGATGGTATTGGTTTGTTATGGTTTTGGACCATGGTATTGAGCAAGGCCTAAGACTATAAAAGGAGAAGAAGATCATTAGGCAAGAGTATGGAGAAAAGCTTGAATATCTGAAGAAGTAGGAGATCCAGAATGCAGGTTATGGGTTGCTTGATCTAAGCTAAGGAGAGATCTCACAATTTGATGGAGAACAAGATCTAAGGAGAGATCAAGATCAAATGGTTTGGAATGAACTATCTCTATATGGTTGATTATCCTCTGTATACTGATGCATGTAATGTTCTGAACTGGGTATAACTTAAGTTTGAGATAGTTGCAAGTCTTGATTGAATATTTATAGATTTGTAAGCGGGTTGGCTTTGGTAAAAGCGCGTATGTACGCGGGTTTGGTTCGTCCAAATAGCGTATACCATTTGAGCTATGATTTTTGATGATACAGTTGGGTCTGAATATTGTTGCAGAGTTTAGTGTTTTGCTCTGTGTTTTGGTGACTGCTTTTGTTAACAGGGATTCAGTGTTTCAATATTGGGTTTTTGATGATGCTAGTGGTTGTGTACTTCAATGATATTGATGGGTCCAGTATGAAAATTGGATGAAACGTGGCCTTTCAGATTATGTGTTGTGCTTAAGGAGTATCCAGTCTGAAAATGTATGAAACGTGGTACCTGGAGGAGAGAAGATTGTAGGTCGGCACTTACGTACTAGTATCTTGGCTCGTACAAGAGTTAAGGGGGTTGTAGCCCTTCCAGGAGAAGTTGGAGAACGAGAGAGGGTTGTAGCTCTCTACAGGTTGCAGCCTGCGTACTGGTAAAGGACTGCACCAGTAGATTGTATAAGAAGTTTCTTATTAAAGGAAGATAGAAACAAATTGCAGCAGGTGGTTTTCACCCACATTGGGTTTCCACCTTACATCATGGTGTTCATGTGTGCTTCTTGTGTGTGATGATCTGTTCTATTTATTGCTTCTGTTTACTGTTCATATGGTCAATGAAGTTCTGATGCATTATCTAAAGATCAACATGTAATGGATTATCTGACTTATAAATAATTTGGATATACGCTAGTTTCTTTAGACACAGTCGCGTATACACGCGGATATCCTTAACTCAAGTAGCGTATATGAATCTGAGTAAGAAAATGAAAAAGTTTTATTGATCTGATAATACTGATTCACCCGCCCTCTCAGTATTATTTCCAACATTTTAGTCAACCCTTTGTATTAGAATGTGATGCATCAGAAGGAATAGGGGTTGCCCTGCATTCAAAAGTCAGAAGTTGCAGGATAGAGAGAGACTTTACTCCATATATGATAAGGAGATGTTGGCTATCATGCACGCCTTGGTGAAGTTCAAACAATATTTGGTGGGATTCAGGTTCATAGTCAGGGAAAGCCACAACAACTTGCGTCATTTCTTGGAATAAAAGTACCTGGATGAAGAACAACAGAAATGGGTAAGGTCCAAGCTTATGATTTTGATATTCAATATGTGAAGGGAAAGAAGAATATTGTGGCTGATGCACTCTCTAGGAAACTAGCAACACGCTCCCTCATTGAGCTTACAAAATAATGGAAGGCTCACCTCTCAATAGAATACACCAAAAACTAGTTTGCCTGTGTATTAATCAATAGACTCATACAGGATGATAGGTACATAATAGTCAATGATATTATTTATTATAAAGACAAGATATACTTGGTTCCTAAATCCACACTCAAAGAGAATATTTTGAAAGTTACGCATGACATTCCATTAGCTGGACACTAGGGGTTCTTCAAAACCCATTGATACATTAGGGAACAATTTTCATGGAAAGGTCTCAAGGACGATTTGATGACATACATGAAGGAATGCATGGCATGCCAACAGAATAAGGTCGAGCATACACATCTTGCAGGTCTTCTCCAACTTGTACCAATACCAGAACAAAAATGGGAGAGCATCTCAATGGACTTCATCATAGGGCTACCTAAAATGCAAGGCAAAGATTGTATCTATATTATGGGGAAGGATTGGCAAAATTCACGCACTTCTTTGCAATCTCAATTGACTATTTGGCCAATCAAGAAGCAAAACTCTTCTTCAAAGAAGTCTTTAGACTCCAAGAACTACCAAAAAATATAGTTAGCGATAAGGACAATAGGTTTATGGGTGCATTCTGGTAGGAGCTCTTCAAGCTAGTGGGATAAAATTAACCCCTAGCACTACTTATCACCCACAAATAGATAGGCAGATAGAAATTGTGAATAAGTGGATTGAATGGTACTTGCGTAATTATTTGACAAATCATCAAAATCTGTGGATCAAATGGTTGTACTTTGGAGAGCATTGCTACAATACCACTCATTATTTATCCATTGGGATGACGACTTTCATAGTGCTATATGGATATGATGCACCATCCTTTATCTACAAAATCTTTGGAGACAACAAGGCACTTGTTGCTAAAGACTGGATACAAGAGAGTCAGGACATTCTCAGGATGCTCAAGGAAAATGTGACAAACAAAGTTCATATACACAACAAAATACTCAGAAGATCTAGTATATGTAAATATCCATGATAGGACAATATATATTTATATAAAGAATGCACTGAAGATATGAAATGATTACAAATGAGGACGAGGGCTTGCTTATATACCTAGGCAGGTACCCCTTCACAAACGGTCATGTCTTTAGGGACATATCTCTTCATTATCTAATTCTTATTTAATTAACTATTCATTATTATTAATTATATATATTTATATTTATATTATTTTTATATAATAATATTCATAACATTGCCTTCCTCTTTAAAAAACTTTGTTCTTATTACTGACAAGGCGTGTCATCTGTTTCTTTGTCTTTGTACTCTGTTCACATCTTTTGGAATTCTTCGATTTGTTATCCTCATTGATACAATATGATAAGATCCTTGGAGTGATAAACAAAATAGTCGAAGTGAGAAGGGATTTGACCATCCTAAGTTAATATTCTATGGAATCTTGTGGTGACTGGAAGCTTGTGATGAATTGTTATCATGAGCGAATTGTACAAACTTCAGTATTCCTTGGAACATAAGTTTGTTGTTTATGTTTTGAGTGATATTGATATGTAGATTGATTGAGAAGTTTGCTTTTATGATTCAGATGTCGACAAGGAGTTCTTCTAGTTTGATTTTCTCTTATCATGTGTGGCAATTTCTTGATTTACTTCAGGTACTGTTGTTGTGAGTTGACTACTAAATTATCACTTGGAATTTCCATTGTTTGAACTGCCATTAGGGGAATTTCGAGGTCTAAAATGGACCTCCTAAGAAAAATGTACAACAAAATTAAAATTTATAAGAACCAATAGGATTCAAGATGATGATGTTAACCATGGGGGATGATTCACCATTTTTGGAGTAAAAAAGTAAAAGATTAAAAAATAATAAAATAATAAAACTATTTTTTCAACTCAACTTTTGAACTTATCTCCCTAAGGTTTTACTCAAATTTTGAGCAAGAGTATTCGTTGGATGCAAAATTTAATTCTTCATCCAAGGAGTACCCATGTTGCATACTTTTGATGGACTTTGCTACACAAAAAATGAGAATTACATGAAAAAATGTGATTGCATTCACATTTTTCATGTATTTCTCAGTTTTCGTGTAGTAGGGTCTATCGAAAGTATGCAACATGGGTAGTCCTTGTATGATGAATCAAATTTTGCATCCAACGAGTGTTGTCGCTCGAAGTTTGAGTAAACCCATAGGGAGATAATTTGAAAATGCGAGTTGAAAAAATAGTTTTTTCTTTTTTCTTTTTCTTTCTAAAATTTGATGATGTAATCTAATCTTATTTTATTATTTCCACTATTATTTTATAAATTCCTTAAGAGGCCCATTTTAGACCTCAAAATTCCCGTAATGACTATCTGGATATGTTTTAACTTCTATTGGTTTCTCATCTTGAGTTGCCATATTGACTAGATTGACATTTGTTCCTTTATCTTCAACTTGGACTGTTACAACTGCAGACTTCAATTCTTCTTCTTGAGTAAGTTGTTCTAACTTGTCATTTAGTGACTTCTTGTCACTTTTAAGCTTCTTTATTTGCATAAGAAGGTTTTGGTTATGATTCCTTAGACGTAAAAGCTCTTCACCTTTTGGATTGTTGACTTTATTCTTAGTATCCTTCTCATCTTTTAAACTTCTGATTTGTTTTAATAACCTTTGATTAAGGTGTTTTAAGCACAAATTTTGTTCTTCTTTCTCTGATAGACTTTTGTCGAGTTCCTTCTCGGAACCTTCCTTTCCTTGTTCTAATTTGTGCTTCTTAGTTTTACACTTTCTGACTTGCGCAAGTAGTTTTTGATTATGATCCTTCAAGCATGAATTTTCTTCGTTTTTGTTAGATATGACTTCTTCAAGCTCCTTTTGTTTCTTTAACATTGTTTTTTTATTCTCTTGTAGCATCAGTTTGAAATATCTTTAAATTTTTCTGATGAAGGCATTATCGATTTTGCTTTTATTGTCATGTCCTGAAATGTGATCATCTTCTTTTTATAAGGAAACATCAAAACTTTCTGTTGTACGATTAGTATGAACATACTCAATTCTTAAACCAAGGTAGACCAAAAATTATGTCAACCTCTTTGTTATACATAGATATGACGTTGAATTGAGTTATATATTCGTAATGATCAATTGACACATGTAAATCATTAATTTCATACTCATTTTCACCAAAAACATCTTATTTCACCTATATTGGCTCTAAAATTAACAGCTGATTCACCAAATTAATATTGATGTAATTTTTCTCGTTGCTTGTGCTAATAACGATATTAACCTCCTTCCCTTGGATATTCCCTTTAAATGTTACTAATATAAAATTTGTAATTGGAAGACCGTTATAGGAAAACCTTTCTTCCTTTGTCATTTTCAATTTTTTTTTTTTGGTGATTGTTTTCACAAATTTGAAAGGCTACTTGTTCCTTTAATACTTTTTCATTTATGTGGACTATTAAAAACTTGAGTAATTTTAACAGTCCTCCTCTTTTTTATTTTTATTTTATTTTATTTTTTTTATATAAATTCATATTTTTTTAATATTTAAATTAACTAGATAATTATAAACATATAATCATAAACTATATAATTTAATAATTATTAATCTTTATCATTATAAATTATATAATATAATAATTATATGATCATAACTATATAATGTATTTACACAACGTAATTTAGATTATATAACCTATTTATATAATAAAACGACATAGACAAATGTGAATGGTGTGACGGTCAAAGGTCAATGAATTGATGGATGGTGTGGACTGATCAGAGGTGTTGATTAGGGAACAGTTGCAGATCAGTGGAAAAGGGTGTAAGGGTTGTCGATGGTATGCAAGGCAATCGAGAGCGTGTTGTGAGAGGCGACGTTTGTGCTGTGGTGAGCGCGAAACAAATAGGCGATGGCAAAAACAGTTATATTCCGATTGCAGCGTATAGGTGACTTAGTGAGCAGTGGCAGTGACAGCTAGGGAGAGCTGCAGGTGGGGTGTTGAGTGGTTTCGACTGCAGTGGATGTATTATGTTGTGGTGGAGTGATGGTGGTCAGCGATGGCAATTAGACATTGAGTGGGATTCACGGAGGCAATTTGTAGGAATCAACGACAACTAGATTACTCAAGTCGGCGACGACGGGGGCAGATTTCGAGCGAGTTGAATTGGCAATGGTGGGCTTTGGTGGCGGTAGGGTTGCAACAGTTGTGTGTCTTGCATTTCCGATGAATGGCCAGGTTATTATTATTAATTTTTTTTAACTATATATCTATATATATATATATATATTTTTTTTTTAATTTTTTATAGCATTTTTTTTTTAATATGATTTTTTGTTTGAAATTTCTATGATGTTTTGTTGACTTATATATACATATTAAAATTTTGCTTTCTAGTCTTTTTTTAAATTTTAAATTCCTTTTCCTTTTTTTTTTTTTAATTTTTAGAATTTTTAAATTGACCCTTTTTTCTTCTAATATTATCTCTCCTTTTTTTTTCCTTTTTGTTTTTATATTTATTTGTTAAGATGGCCAAGGGCGGAATGTGAAATGGAGAATCTCCAAAGTTTTATGAAGCAAAACGCTTGACTTGCGATGACAAACAAAGTTGACAAAGACTTAATGGCCAAAGGCCGAAATCAGACGTGGCTCTGATACCATTGTAACGAACAAAGTTTGTATATGCAATAGAATACTCAGAAGATCTGGTATATGTAAATATCCATGATAGGACAATATATATTTATATAAGAAATGTATTGAGGATATGAGATGATTACAAATGAGGGTGGGGGCCTGCTTATATACCTAGGCAGGTACGGCTTTACAAACGGTCATGTCCTTAGGGACAAAATGCAATTTTGACATAGGAGACCTCGTTTTCTTGAGATTGCAGCCCTCTAAACAATCAACACTAAGGAAAAGTGGTGTAGAAAAGTTTAAACCAAGGTTTTATGGACTTTACAAAGTTCTCCGAAGGATTGGCAAAGTGGCATATAAGTTAGAATTGTCGAGCAACCACAAAATCCACGACGTCTTCCATGTGTCATGTCTCAAGAAGGTTATGGGACAACAAGTCACCACCTCTATCAAATTGCTGCCATTAGATGGAGAAGGACAACTGGAATTGGTTCCATAAACAATCATGGATGTACGTGAAAAGAAGTTAAGAAAATGAGTAATTCCATAATACCTTATTGAATGGGAATATTTACCAGAGGAAGATGCCACCTGGGAAGGAAAAGAAATTTTATAGTGCCCAAGTTTGCAATTGCTTGAGGGCAAGCAATTTTGAGAAGGGGGGACTATAATGTCCTCTCCAAATTGAGGGCTTATTGAGGACGTAATAACCTATTCAACCTCGTAGGCCATAATCTTATTAAAAGGGTAAAAACCCAATTTTTCCTATGTAGGGGCAACATCGGGCAAAATTTGGGTTGGCTATGGCTAAATTAGGGGTTGCACACACAAATCCTCACATTGTTGGAGCCCATAGAAAATCTATAAATGGAAGAGTGTTGAGATCAAATGGGATCATCTTGTGGATCAATTTATCTATTTTCTTGAATGAGAAGGGGGGACTATAATGTCCTCTCCAAATTGAGGGCTTATTGAGGACGTAATAACCTATTCAACCTCGTAGGCCATAATCTTATTAAAAGGGTAAAAACCCAATTTTTCCTATGTAGGGGCAACATCGGGCAAAATTTGGGTTGGCTATGGCTAAATTAGGGGTTGCACACACAAATCCTCACATTGTTGGAGCCCATAGAAAATCTATAAATGGAAGAGTGTTGAGATCAAATGGGATCATCTTGTGGATCAATTTATCTATTTTCTTGAGCTTAGCTTTGAGGGTTTTAAGACCCCTTCTCCCCAATCAATTTCGGTGGTGCAAGATTCCATCCTAATTGGTAAAACTATTTGGATTTTCTATTTGTTTACTTGTTCTGGCACAAGTTTTCTCTTCCTAAAGGAGTAGTGAAGTCACTCTTGCATCTGGAAATAGGTCGAGCTCTTCTCTGAATTTAGAATCTGGGCATAACATAACACTCTGTGGAATAGACTGCAAACCCTAGGTTAGACAAATATCAGGAATTATGGAAGCTTGAAGTCATGCGAAATTACATTGGTTTGATAATCCAAGTTACAATGGCTTGAGGCCATGCAAATCAAGGTAGATAAGGGTTCGAAAGTAAGAGTGAAGGTTTGACTCCCAAGCGAGGGTCCAACTCAGGGAATGAGGATCCCCATGACATTACTCACACTTTATAATTGATGTTTTGAATACTCTTGTAACCGAGTCCTTAAAGCAGTCAATCCAATTCTTGTAGCAGTTGATTCATGCACAATAACACTTACAAACCCTGAAACAACGAAGGCATACACACGTGCATGATTGTTCGAATAATTTGATGCTGGATCTAGGGTGGACCTTTGGCAAACTAAGGTGTTTCATTGAGCAAATAGGGATACACGTAAGGTTAGCAGTTAGGTGAATTTTCTAGTTAGAGTATTGAACAAAGAGTATATTGCAATCTTGTATCTTCTGTTGTTGGATTTGTACATTGCACTGTTGGGTTGAATGTTAGTTAATTGAAGGGTCAAATCGATTAATGTTATGTTTTCTTCTTGCATCATTAATTAAGTGATATTGTTCATTGAAAAGATATCAACTGTAATGTAAATGGAGTGACTATGTGTTGGAAATTTTAATTTGATGTCAAATCTTTGGTTGGGATTCACCACTATTTAAATTTTTTTTACTTTAATCTTTTACAATAGAACAATACTGTATAAATTTTGACATTAATCAAAACTTGAGTTTGAGTATTGACTTTTAAATGCATGCTACTATTTTCCTTTCACTTGATAATTCAAAGAATGATTTGCATGGAGTAATGGTTGATGATGAGCCGTCTATCTATTATTTATTGTTGCACGTAGTTTTCACTAATATTGTTTTGTTTAGTTAATTATATTTTGTTGCTTATAGTTTCTTTAAAGATGAATTATCTTCAATAATGTTTTGAAGAAAGTTTATTTATTATTCTCATTTTTGCACACCGATTTAAATGGATAAAGGTGCACTGATTTAGTTTTGTATGTTTGATTCTATCTCGCAGCCCTTCGACCCGCTCTTATAATCTTTCGTTGGAGTGTCAATGACCACGATTTAGTCTACATTGACAACTAAGATCAATTAAACTTCATCAATAGAAGTCTCTAGAGCAATCTTGAATATCCTTAATTAATTAACTTTAATTTACCACTTTTCCTAAGTTAGACTCGGGGATATATTTTAGTTATGGCAAATTAATTTAATTAAGGTATTTCCCAAGCTTATCTCGCGAAACCTTTTCTGGGTTTTGGAGATCTAGTGTTCCTTAGCCTATTAGCATCATCTGAGACTAGAACACCTATCCAATGCTACACAAACTAACTCTCCCCCTTAGCAGGGAAGGTGTTCTCCACTATACTCTCCAGTACACACCCGATGAACATCTTGTACCTGGACTATCACACGTTGTTGATGTATAACCTTTGTTGCACCTCCTTTCTCCACATCTTCAAACTAATCTGGCTCCCTGTCACTGGAAACCATTATGAAACAACAACCACTGTGCATACTCTAATCCACCTCACACTGCTGCAACTATTGCAATAGTGAGTCAGATCTCACTTGATCTCCCTCTAAAACAGAATTGTGAAATCCCTCCTAGATGGAAACTCTTAGGAGTTTTGCTCTGTGGTTGGAACTACACCTGTAGCCTGCAACTATGCAATTGTTAAAATTGGCAACTAGGGCCAAATTCCATCTTGGGATAGCTCTCTTGATGGAAATGATGATTGCATTTAGATTCCTCTTTTCGAGAGGACCAAGATTGATATAAAGATCATTTCATTTGGACAAGCAGAAGTATGATTTTGAATTTATGCCCACTCATGTACAATTCGTTTAGGTCGGCCACATCATTATGTAGGCTCATGAAGCCCAGTAGACATGACTCTTCACCCTCATCAACTTGTCTAAATACAAGTGTCCTTCCACCTCATTTGGCATCTTCATCTCTCACACATTCTCTCTCCTTCCCTCATTGGTTTGTACATCATTGGGCATTCTCTCTCTCCCATGTGTGACACAAGGAGGACGAAATTACATGACAAAATTGTAGGGCTGAAAATCATAGAAATACTGCAGTTTGACTAGCGTTGACCAGTGTTGACTGTGACCTTCTAGGGATCATTTGAAATCGATTTTTGGGGATATTTCTGTCTCTCTAGGTTGCATCTTTGGCACAAAAATCAAGGCATTATGAGCACTTTGACCGTAGACCAAAATTGCAGGTTGACCGTAGATTTTAGGTAGCAGTTTAACCAAGTTTGATTGTTGACTTTGTCACTGTTTTGGGCTGACTTTGACCTCCTGATCAAGCCAAGTTTGACTGGGGAAGATCGAGCTGTTTTGAGGACATTCTATTGTTGCTTTGACCAACGTTTACTTTTTTGGTTAGGGCTGAAGTTTGACTACAGAAATTTACAAGGCTGGTTGACTTGGAATTGGGCAAGTCAATTTGACTTTTGTACTCTCCCTTTTTGCTGAACATTTGATATAATAATAAGAAGATTCGATCAAAAGGTTTTCCCCACATTGGGGTTTTTCCCTGGCATCCCCCAAATCTGGTGTCCTCTTGTCTTGGCTTGTCTTCTGCATTTTGTTTCATGTTCTATCTGCTTTTACTGTCAATTTGATTATTGTGATTGCTATTGGAAATTGGAAATTGTTACTGGGTTGCTAAGGAACATTGAAGTAAATTGTGCTAAGCATAGTTCACACCACTAAAATTAACATGGAATCAGAGCCTAGGTGAAGGCAAAGCCTAAGCAAGAGAGAGAAAAGCAATCTCAAATGAAAGTTGTTAGACAAGAATCTTGGTCTAGCTTCAGTGGCTTCTACATCCTACTTCAAATATAAGGATAAGCTCATGGACAAATCTGACTATCATGCATGGAAGAGGACTTTGGAAGAGCATGATGCAATGGACTATGTAAAGGGAAGAGTGGTGGAGCCTCCTTCAAATGCACCTGTTGTTGCTAAAACAAAGTATAAGAAAGGTGAGGTCAAAGCTAAGAGAATTATCATAGACTCCATTCAAAAGCATTTGGTAGCCTATATTTCTGGTTTGGAAAGATCCAAGAAAATGTATGACAAGTTGGTTGGTATGTTCAAAATTAACAATGCAAATTAAATCCTCTTTCTCGAGAACAAGTTGAAGGACATCAAAATGGACAAAGGGGAGTCTATCCAATCCTACTTCATGAGGATCACAGGATTTGAAAATGACCTTCTATCTATTGGAGAAGTTGTTGCTGATAGGGAGCTCACTTTCATTGCACTTGGAGGTGTTACAAGAGCACGGGATGTGTTTAACACCACCATCCCCAACAATGACAGGATTCCTAGTTTCGATGAATTATTGGCTTGATGCACTCAAGAAGAAACAAGGATGATGGAGAGAGATAAGCCTTCAAATGGAAATGATCCTACTGCTCTCTCCGCTTATGCTAAGAGGAAGAACAATGCCGGTCCAAGGAAACAAGGTAAAGGATTTAAGCAGGGATTCAAAGAAGGAAGAAAAGGAAGGTGCTACAATTGCAACAGGTTTGGCCACTATGCTAGAGAGTGTCCTCACAAGAAGGATACTATTAGGAGTATTTTTTCTGAATGATGTAGACTTATAATATAACACCAGACAAATCCTGAAATGTAATATGTTTATATATAAATTGATAAAAATTGAATGATGTTTACAAGGCTGAGGCGGTGCTCCTTAAATAGGAGTTGACTGGCCATGCCTAATTAGAGAGACATGTCCCTTGGGCATTGATGTCTCTTCATTTAACTAATTATTTGCTAATTAATTGATTATAATTAATAATTTATTTATTTAAATAATACTTTAATATTTTATTTAATTGTTATGATTTTAAGCTCATAACATTGCCTTCCCCTTAAGATGCGTTGTCCTCAAAGCATAGGTAGTCCTGGGTGTTGATGCATGAAACGTTCTGATTCCTAAGACGAATCTTCCTCTGGTAACCTCTTCCATTTGATGAGGTATTCCTTTATTGTCTTAGATCGTAAAACCTTTTCTCAGTTCAAAGACTATTCTTCCTTCTTCATCGATCTTTGTTATTTCTGTTTGTGCTATTTGATTTTGCCCTAATACTTTTTTGAGACTTGATATGTGAAAGGTATTATGGATTCGGCAGTTGTCCGGTAACTTTAACCCATAAGCTACACTAATCTTTTTGATTATCTGGTACGATCCATAATATTTAGGTGACAATTTATTCTTCCCTTCTTGTTTTAGTGATAGTTGCTTATAAGGTTGGAGTCTAACAAAGACCCAATCTCCCTCCTCGAACTCTCGTTCAGAACAGTGTTGGTCGACTTGTTGTTTCATTCTATTATAGTCCATGGTTAGATTTTCTTTTAGTAAGTTGATGATTCTTTGACTTTCTCCTAAGTGGTTTTTAACTGCTGGTACGCTAGAATCAAGGAGTGCAAAGTCCTTTCACCTGGGTGGCTCGTAACCATATAAGGCTTGGAAGGGTGTCATCTTAGCTGACATGTGGTATCCAGTATTATACCACCATTCGGCCAGGTGTAGCCATTGTGTCCATCTGTTTTGTTTATCTGTAACGAAACAATGAAGATATGTTTCCAAGCATTTATTTACGATTCCAGTTTGCCCATCCGTTTGGGGGTGATAGGTCGAACTCATATTAAGGGATATTCCTTCTTGATGGCAGAAATCATTCCAAAATTTCCCTCTAAACCTTACATCTCTATCGCTGACTATGACCTTAGGAAACCCGTGTAGTTTGTAAATGTTTTTACAAAACACATCAGTGATTTGTTTGGTTGTGTCAGTCTTTTTAGTAGCTATAAAGTGGCATATTCAGTGAGCTTGTCGACTACTACAAATATTTTATCATTTCCGTCAGATGCAGGTATTCCTTCAATAAAATCCATCGAAATCTCCTCCCACTTTTGATTTGGGATGTGTAGTGGATGTAGCAATCCTAGAGTTGGAACATTTTCGCTTTTGTTTCTTTGACAAATATCACATTTTGCAACATATTTATGAATTTCCTTGCTCATACCATTCCAGTAGAATGACTGTCAGACGTTGTAGTAAGTCTTGTAGAATCCAACATGTCTGGCTGCTGGTGAATTGTGAGACTCCTTTAGTATTTTCACCTTAAATTTGGATGCGGGTGTTGGGTAAATTCTCCCCTTGTACCAGAAGATGTCATTTTTCCACTCGAAGTTGGTATACTGTCTGATATTGTTAATCATGGAGTCACAGTCCTTATCCTTGGCATATTCAGCTCGTATTTTGTCCAACCATTCCGGAACGATTATCATGGTGGCACATGTTGTGTGATCGTCATCCTTACGTGAGAGTGCATAAACTACGACATTCTCTTTTCCCTTCTTGTGTAATATTTCTAAATCGAAAGCTGACAACTTCTCCATCCACTTCTGTTGTTCTGTTGATAATGTCTTTTGCTGAAGTAAGAATTGAAGACTGTTGTGGTCGGTTCAAATTGAGAATTTACTTCCAAGCAAACACTGGCACCATTTTGTCAGAGTGTGTATGATGGCGAGCATCTCCTTTTGGTATGTTGATTTTAAGCCTTCTTGTTTATTAAGTTTCTGCTCTCAAATGTTATAGGGTGGTTGTCCTGCATCAATACAACTCCAATTCCAAACCCAGAAGCATCACATTCGACTACGGACGGTTTGGAGAAGTTAGGAGTTTCTAGTACTGGTGTGGTTGACATCATTTCCTTTAATTTCTCAAAACACTTGTCTGCTTGGTCATCCCACTTAAAAGCATTCTTCTTTAATAAATTCGTTAGGGGTGCTGTCAGATGTGCATAATTTTTTATAGATCTTGTGTAATACCTTGTTAAACCCCAAATCCCCTTAACTTAGATATGTTCTTGGGTTTCAGCCACTCTTTGATTGCCTTGATTTTGTTTGGATCCACTTGGACTCCTTCCCTTGATATAATATGACCTAGGTATTCAACTTCCTTCTGCCCAAATGTACATTTTGATAGCTTGGCGTAAAACTGGTTCTTTTTCAAAACAGATAATACTTCTTCTATATGTTTGAGATGTTCCTTCCATGTCTTACTATAGACTAAAATATCATTGAAGAAAACTAATACGAACTTCCTAAGGCAAGGGTGAAAGAGCTCATTCATGGTTGCTTGGAAAGTGGCTGGTGCATTTGTTAATCCAAACGGCATGACCTTGAACTCGTAATGTTCTTCATGAGTCCTGAATGCTGTCTTTTCGATGTCTTCTAACCTTACTGGTATTTGGTAGTAACCTAATCTTAGATCTAATTTGGAAAAATATTCTGCACCGTGTAATTCATCTAACATTTCATTAATGAATGGAATCAGAAACTTATGCTTAATAGTGATTTTGTTTAAGCCTCTGTGATCTATACATAATCGGAAAGATTTGCCCTTCTTTCTGACCAATACTACGGGTGCAGCATATGGAGTCTGGACTTCTACTCTTCGTAATGATTCCATGCTTCAACAGGTCTTGAATTAAGCATTCTATTTTTGTCTAGTGGTGATGGGGATAACGATATGGCTTAAAATTAATTGGAGTTGAGTTGGGTTTGACTTCGATAATGTGTTCAATTTGCCTTTCCGGAGGTAACTTCATTTGTAGATCTTGGAAAACCTTCTCGTATCTCTAGATGAAGGATGAAATCTCTGATGTTTGATGAGTCCCTTCTATCGATAATAATTTCAAGTGCTGACATTGTGCAACAAATGCTGGTGCCCCCTTGCGAATAAGCTTCTTCATCTGTTGAGCGGAGATGACTTGTGTTGGTGGTGCTTGAAACCCAAACCACTGATATTTCCGTCCATCCAATTCGAATTTAATGAATTGTTTTATGTGATTTGTTGAATAAGTGCATAGTGTTCTTAACCATTGTACACCTAAAACAACATCTACTCCTCCTAGGGGAACCGTATAAAAACTGGACTCCATTGCATAGTCGCCTAATTGCAACTTAAATTTATGGCACTTGCCAACTCCATCTATACACTTTCCATCTGCTAGCATAACTTTTAAGTCTGCTACTGGGTAAGCAAAGATGTTCAATCTTTTTGCAACATTGACATCTACAAAGTTGTGTGTACTTCCTGAGTCCACCATCATAATAACGCTTTTCTTCTTGATGTAACCGTTAAGCTTCAGTGTCTGTGGTTGAGCTATCCCTGTGATGGCTGCTATGGAAATTTGTGGCATATCTTCTTCTGTTCTATACTAGGGTTTGCATTTTCTTCATTTTCCTCTTCGTCGGAGCTGTCTTCTGAGGATTCGTCTTCTTGTTTAGCTTCGCAGTTGTACAATTTTTGTGTTGCACATTTGTGTCTTGCATAATACTTGTCTCTGCACTTTCAACGTTTGCCATCTTTTTTTCTTTCGACATTAGATTGTTGTTTTCCTTCACTTTGGAATGGTGGTGGAATGTACTTACTAGTATTTTTTGACGAGGTTTTACCTGCCTTTCCCTTGAACTAGCTGTTAGTCCTGTCGTTACTGACATATGGTGGTTTGTGAAGTTTATATTTTCGCTCGATAATTATCGTTGCATGTTTGGTCTCCTTAATAGTTTTAGGTTTATGCAATTTTAATTCTTTGCGAATGTAATCTTTAAGGCCACAATGGTACATTTTTAGCAGCTCCTCATCTGAAAACCCTCTCTGCCTTACTGCTAATACTTCCCATTCATGAGTGTATTCACTCATTGATCCTTTTTTCTTCAAGTGAACAAATCTCTCGTAGACATCATCTTCCTCCTCGTCATGAAACCTTTTTAACAAAGCGTTTTTAAGGTTTTTCCAATTGAATGAGCAACCCGTGCATTTAGACGACCACCACAAAAACCAGTTGTACGCTTTTGCTTCTAAGTAATTGGATGCAATCATGACTTTTTCTTGTTTGCTGAGTAGAGGGTTTGCTAAAAAAATTGCATCCATCTTATTTACCCATACGACAACACCTTTAAAGTTCTTACCATCATACTTCGGTAATTCATTTTTGATTTTAAGATGGTTCTTTTCGGAAGAATGAGTATAATATTGGCTTCCTTCGAAGTGAATTTGGGGTATTTGTTGCTTCTCACGCCTCATGAAGTCCTGCTCTAGAGAAGTCTCCCCTTTTGGAGTCTTGGGACTCTATGTAGCTGAAAGTGGATTGGTCTCTCCGAAGAATCGGCTCATCAAGGTTTTTAAGAAAGATATATTGTCAGCCATCTGGTCCTACTTGCTAACTGACTTCTTGACATTATCCAAACGTTTATTCAGCTTTCTGATGTCCTTTTGAACCTTTTTCATATTGTCACCGTTGTTCGCCGCCATTTTATTATGTTCTTTCTTGAAGACCCAATTTATTTATTTATTTATGAATAAAATATTTTAATATGCTGAAGATTGTTCGGAGGGGGCACGTGGACTAGCGAGTTAGGGTTACAGACTTTCAGAGTTGTTTTTCCATGGAGGGAGGCAAAGGAGGGAGCTCAAGCAGGGAGTAGCTGATAGAGGTAAAAAACCAGTTGAAGAGGATAGAGGTCCTTCTGATGATGTAAGGCAAAGAAATAAGGAAGAGGAGCAGGTTGGCTCTAAAACCAGGGAAAGCAACAACACTAATGACAACAAGGAAGAGGACAAGGAATAGAAAATAAAAGGCAAAACGCAAAGGTGACCATGCAAGCCCAAAACCTCAATCGTGCCCAGAGTGGTGTTGAATGATTCTGCTTTGCAGGCACATAGGGACCACATGCAGATGTATGCAATCATTTGTAAATTCATGGGGTTATTGCCCACTGAAAAAGCTTTACAAACTTGGATTAAATACCACTGGAAACCAAAAGGAAGCATAGAACTTCATCTGGGGTCAAAAGGATTCTTTACTGTAGTCTTTGCAAATATTGACGACAAGGATAGAGTGTTTGAAGGAGGGCCCTACTTTTACGTAGCTACAAACCTGTATGTGTGACCATGGGTGATGAATTTTGTCCCTGAACGCGAAACTTTTACCTCGGTTTCGGTTTGGGTAAGACTACTCTTTACCTTTGGATTATTGGCAACTGGAATCCTTATCTGCCATAGGAAATAAGCTCGGGCGTTTTGTCAAAGCCTCTGAGGCCACCATAAGAGGGAAATACACATCCTTTGCTAGGATATGTGTGGAGATGGATCTCTCTGGAGCTCTACTGGATGAGGTAACATTGGAAGTGTTTGATGAAGAATGGGTGGAAACAGTGGATTATGAACACATCCCTTTCAGATGTCGTAAATGCCATGATCATGGGCACCTATTTAGAGATTGCCCTCTCAGTAAAACAGAAAACAAAAGTAAAACTCACACCATGAAAGATACTAAAAGCTTTCATAAGGTAGTCCAGAAAGGTAGAGGTAGAAAACAGGGACCAAAACTACCTCATACAGACAAGCAACAGGCCAGTCAAAACAGGTTTCAAGCCCTAGAAGAGGAAGAAGTGATCATGCAAGCAGATCAGATCAAGGGAGGCAGTCCAGTGGAGGAAGAGAAAGAAGAAAACGTTGAGCAAACAGAAAACAGAAATAAATAGAAAGAAGACATGATGAGTGACACAGATCTGGAAATGGACCAGGAAATGACCCAGAGTGATATGGAAATGGAGGATCACAAACTACAGGAAATTCTTGAGAAGGAGAATCTAGTTCTAGAAGGTTTCTTGAAACAAGGAACCAGAGAGGGAGTTGATTCGTTACCTCAAGAGAAGTTCCACAGAGTTCAATAGCTGTTCATATGGAAAACTCAGAACAATGGGTCAGAAAAGGAAAGGAAAAATGAAAAACAGGGTAACGAAGGAGTGAAAGCTATGAAAACCGCACCAGGATTAGCACCAAGAATCCCAGGAAAGAAAAGGGGTCGGAAAAAGCAAAACGAACTGTTGATGGAATGTGGAAAGCTAATGATAGACTCAGGTAAGATGAAAGACCTATCCAGTTACTCCTTTACAAATATTTAATTATGAAGTTCACTTCTCGGAATATAAGAGGTCTAGGTAGTAAAAGAAAACAAAGATTACTAAGTAACAGAATGAAACAAGCAGCTCCGGATGTGATCTTCATTCAGGAAACTAAATGTTCCATTCAAAAAATAAAAGAGATTCACAGCAAATGGCTCAATAGATTTGAGTTTTTGGAAGAATATAGCATGAGGAATTCTCACGCTTTGGAACCCACAAAAGATTGACATTATAGATGCTGAAGCATCTAGAGATTATCTTTCAGTGGTCATTCAACCAGTGGGATAAGGAAATTTACCTGGTTATGAATGTGTATGGCCCCCAAAGAATGGATGGTAAACTCAGGCTTCTAGATTCCTTACAGAAGCTTAGGGAACATCATGCAACAATCCCATGGATCTTGGGGGTGATTTCAATATGATTAAATCGTTGTCTGAGAAAAAAGGAGGAATCAGAATTCTAAACAAAGACTCTTGTGCTTTTCAAACCTTCATAGACAATATGAAGCTCGTGGATATTGTTATGAATAATGGTACATTTACTTGGAACAACGAAAGAGGAGGAGAGTATCAGATGGCTTCCAAATTGGATAGATTCATAATTTCAGAAGATCTTATGATCAAGGACAGGGACATAGTTGCTAGCATTCTTCCCTTTGGAGGCTTAGATCACTGGCTGGTACAACTGGATATTCAGGGCATTGGCAAACCTAGGAATAGACCTTTTAGATTTGAAAATATCTGGCTCTCCCATCCAGACTTCAACAATAACATAGCCATCTGGTGGGCAGAAGATCTGGAAATTCAGGGCACAAGAATGTTCCTTCTTCAAAAAAGACTTAAACATATCAAACTCCGGCTCAAGGAGTGGAATAAAAAGGAATATGGCAATATTTTTGAAGGAAAAAAAACTGTTGAAGGAAAAATGCAGAAACTCAACCAAACCCTGATTATGGAGGGTGTTGATAAAGAGAAAAATGATCTGGCAGCTAAATATCATCAAGAATGGGAGAACTTATGTAAACAAGAGGAGGATTTTTGGAGGCAAAAATCTAGAGTGCAATGGCTAAAAGAAAGAGAACGCAATACCAGATTTTTCCACAGATCCACTATGGAGAACAGAGCTCACAACAAGATTTCTTCAATCAAGGACGAGGAAGGTAACATGCTCAGCATGCATGAAGAAATCGAAGTAGTGCTGGTTCAACACTTTCGTGGCATTGCACAGGAAACCTGTTCAGACAGAGAACAAGCCATTAGGGTTATTTCTAGAGATATACCTAAGCTGGTTTCTAGAGAGGACAATTTCAACCTCAATAGACCAGTGTCATAAGAGGAGGTTAATGAGGTCCTAAACGAAATGCAAAATGGTAAGGCACTAGGTCCGGATGGTTTCAATATAGACTGCTTTAAAGCTTGCTGGAATATAGTAAAACAGGACATTCTGAACGTAGTGGAAGACTCCAGAAGGGATAAAACCATTTTGAAGGCTCTTAATACCACCTTTATCTCCCTAATCCCTAAACTGGACCTGGCTCAATCTCCTGATAGGTTCAGACCCATTGCCTTATGCAATGTTGTCTACAAGATTATTTCCAAAGTGGTGGCCAATAGACTCAAACCTCTTCTTCCCACCCTGGTGTTGGCTGAACAGTCAAGCTATGTGGAAGGTAGACAAATCCTTGACAACATCATTCAAGCTCATGAGGTGGTGCATTCATTGACAATCAATATGAAAGCCGAAATGATCATGCAACTGGACATAGCCAAAGCCTATGATAAGCTGAATTGGACATATATTAGAAACGTTCTCACAGCTTTTGGGTTTGATCATAATTGGATTAGATGGGTTATGGCCCTATTTACTTCTCCCAGTTTTTCAATCCTTGTTAATGGCTCACCCTTGGAGACTTTTACTCCTTCAAGAGGCCTTAGACAGGGAGATCCACTCTCTCCCTTCCTCTTTATACTCATGATGGAAGGGCTGGGTCGAGTGATCAAGCATGCTAAAGTAGTTGGTAAAGTCAAAGGTCTCCAACTTTCTGAAGATGGTCAGGTATTAACTCATCAACAATTTGTGGATGATACCATGCTGCAGGGAATCCCCACGGTCAAAGAAGCTCTAGCCTGCAAGCAAATCTTGAGAGACTTTGCCAGGGCTTCAGGTATGGAAGTAAATCTCTCAAAATCTAAGATTTTTTTTTTTTAATACTCACATCGCTATTCAGAGAAATATTTCTAGAATTTTTGGCTTTCAAAGGGAGCTCCTCCCCTCAAAATATTTGGGAGTTCCTCTTATAGCCAAACCATTACACGAGCATATGGGAGCCAGTAATTAACAAATTGCAAGATAAAGTCAGGAAATGGACTATTAGATCTCTAAATTTGGCTGGTAGGTTAGTGCTAACCAAGGCGGTCCTTCAATCTATACCAATCTTTATGCTATCTGCTCTCCTAGCTCCACAAGGTGTTCTGCATCAACTCAGAACCATTCAAAGAGACTTCCTTTGGGGTAAGGGGGAGAATCATAAGAAATGGGCCTTGGTAGCATGGGAAAAAATCTCCAAACCTAAGAACTTTGGAGGGCTGGGTTTGGATGATCTTGAGATTCTTAGCAAGGTTTTAGGGGCTAAATTATGGTGGCGATGGGTTAAAGAACCAAAAGCGCAGTGGGCAACAATTTGGAAAGAAAAATATGCCAGCACTTGGCATAACAATGATCTAATAAGAATGTCGGGTCACAGAAAGGGCTTGCACATTTGGAATAAGGCCTGGGATAAC
>APFE031665455.1:143976-168165 GCA_000404065.3 Pinus taeda
AAGGGCCACGATCACCTAAGATGGGGTAACAATAATGAGGGTGCTTTTAATCTTAAGGAAGCAAAACTTGTTCTCCTTGACCTTAACTCTCACACTCCGGATAAGGTTTGGCTAAACCTTTGGAAACATCTAGGCTGGATGAAAATTAAACTATTCATGTGGCTGGTCCAGCATAGGAAAATTCTGACCTGGGATAATATTAGGAAGAGGGGTATTTTGGGGCCCTCCAGATGTCAGCTCTGTGAAGCTCAAGAGGAAACTATGGAGCACCTTCTCAATAATTGCATGTTCTCGTCCAGTCTATGGGACTCTTTTGCCTCCATTTTCCATTATACGGATAGGGACAAAGGGAATATCTACAACACCGTATCCAACTGGAGAAGAAATTTTTCAGATAACGAAGTGCTTGCCACGATTTGGACCATCTTTCCAAGCTTCATTGTTTGGAATGTCTGGAAAGAAAGGAATAACAAAATCTTCAAAGATGAGAAGAGGACTTCTCAGAGCATTTTTGAGCTGATCCTAAAATAGCTCAGAGAAACGGTAGGTACCATAGTGCGAAATCTCCCTAAAAATCCTCCCTCTGCTGCTGATCTAAGAATTCTTGATGAGCTAGTCTTGCAGGGTATTTCTCCTCAGGGTCTGGACAGAAACGTTATCTCCCTGAGGAATGAGAAAGATTTCTGGCATCCTCCTCCTAAGGGTTTTATGAAATTCAACATTGATGGGGCTTCAAAAGTCAAGCCGAGCATTGCTCGTTATCGAGGTGTGTTAAGGGATGAGAATGGGAGTGTCCTTTTCATCTTCCACTGTCATCTGGGAAAGGCTACTAAAAACATGGCAGAATTGATGGCTTTGGAGCAATGTTTAGATTTCCTGGATCAGGAAAACCGACAAAATGTGATAGTGGAAGCTGACTCTTGAGATTATAATCAAATCGGTATGGAAAATCAGCTGGGGAGCAAAGCTAGAAAAAGTCTCAAAGAACTGTAGGTTGATCCAGTGCTTTCAATGGATCCAGCAGCACCGACAGAGCCTTCATATAGTCAGCGTTAAGCATGTTTGAAGATCGGCGAACAAATTGGCGGATCTGTTGGCCAATCAAGGTGTGATCAGTACAGAGAACAGAGTTGCATCAAAATGGCATGAGTTGCCTCAGAGCAGGTTAAAAGTGATTTGGCATGAACAGGCAGAAGATGACTGGTTGGTGTTTCAAGCAGAGCCAGGTCCCTGGAATCAAGTTGATATGATCAATGCAAATGGTTGCCTATCGACTGGCTTTGAATCCTCCCCGACTGGCTTTTTGGCGGGTAATTCCTCTTTCCTAAGACCGGGAAGGACGGGCGCCGCGATAGGAACTCTCGAAGGCCGTATTACCGGGAGTTTTCCGTCTAGTGTTGGCATACCAACGTGGGAGTATTTTTCTGGATTTCGCAAGCCTTGCAGGCGGAAAACGATATTTTCGTTTTGGCAGCGATTCCATTTAGAGGGTGACACGTGGCGGTGAGCCGGTTTGAATACCGCCCCCATCGCACGCTAAAGTTCGACGATTTGAGTGGGTGTGATATGATCCATGTCCGTCAGATCAAATGAAGCGGATCAATGGCTGGGATGGATCGAACAGGTTGGTGGTCATGTTGGTTATGAGTCGTGCTTCTTTTCTTCGCGATGTTGTCCTCTGCCGTTAGATAGGGCCCGATGGATCAACGATGTAGATGAAGGAGACAAGTTGTCGTGTTGGTGGGAAGTGAGTTTTCCCTCCTTTTTCGACGGGTTTCTTATGGGCACGGTTCGCTCCACTTTTCGGAGGGTTGGTGGGGCCCTTTGTTCTTAACTTCTGTTTTGTTCGCTGCTTAGGTCCTGCTTTTGGCTTCTTCTTGCTTAGCTTTTAGTTGTGGAAAGGTTAGGTTTTTGGGGTGGTGACTTTTGCCTCGGGCCGATCTCTGTTAGTTCCGGAGGTCTCTCCCTTGGGCCACATTTCTCTGTGGTTTGTTGTAATTTTTGTAAATTAATAATGAAAAAGAAGGTACTACTCTTGCTTCAGCAAAAACAAAAATTTATTTATTTAATTATTATTATTATTATTTTTTTATTAAAATAATAATTCTATATATATATATATATATATATATATATATATTTTTAAGCTTATATTATAACATTTTTAAAATGGTCATATAAATCGATTTTTTTTTAAATGAGTGGACGTCACCCCTCCAGTCACGTCTGTTGACTTTGACGTGACCCGTACTTCTGCGCAAAAATACCGTGGCCACGGATTTCTTGTTGACCAGGGAACCTGATTGCAGTTCCACAGGGGGCTGTTAACTTGGAGGCTTGCACGCGTCGTTGTTTGTCTGTACGCTATTGTACGCTGATCACCATGCAGACTGTAGACAATGGATCTCAAGGAATGGCTATTCCAGAACTTGAGCCACACCCATAGCGGATTGCCTAAGGTGGTCGGCTGCCCTATGCATAGACTGTCGACGTCACAGTGATTGTACCCGGTTTCTGCAGTATCTTCCACACACGATGGCACCTTTATTCTGTGAGCACCATATTGCACGATGAAATGCAGGGTGTTGATTAAAGGCATGTCGGGGTTGACGACCAGTAGAAGCTCGTGGGTGTCACCAGACTAGTTCTGGCCTTGATACCACTGTTAGGAGTATTTTTTATGAATGTTGTAGACTTTTAATAAAACACTAGACAAATTTTGAAATGTAATATGTTTATATATAAATTGATAAAAAATGAATGATGTTTACAAGGTTGAGGCGGTGCTTCTTAAACAGGAATTGACTGGCCATGCCTAATCAGAGAGACATGTCCCTTGGGGACTGATGTCTCTCTTTTTTTTTTTCTTTTTTCTTTTTTGTGTTACAGAGGAATCGACAACTGGAGCAGCCTCGCAAATCGCGTAACACGGGGTCGATTCTGATCGCTACCACTATAACCCCGGGGAAACTGCGCCCACCCCTCTCCACAGCTCCAGGCTAGTCCGGGGGATTTGAACTCGTGACCTTCAGTACAGAACCCACCTTTCTAACGAACTTCACCGCATTGTGATTACCAACTCGCCTACCCCCGTGGCGCTGGGGACTGATGTCTCTTCATTTAACTAGTTATTTGCTAATTAATTGATTATAATTAATAATTTATTTATTTAAATAATACTTTAATATTTTAATATTTTATTTAATTGTTATGATTTTAAGTTCATAACAGATACTCCAAGGGATGATGACAACAACAACCACAACAACTACAAAGGCAATGGAAATCAAAGGAACAACAAGTTCAACAATAAAGGAAAGAGGAATGCTCTCGGTGCTTGATATAGAAATGGTCGACCTCCCAAAAGATCAAGAAATTTGAGGCTCCATCAAGTCTATCTTGATCTCTAAGTCCTGCTGTGGCAATCTCTGGGTAACTAAAAGAACCGGGGGAATTATACACTGGAAATATCCTCCTGCTGGCAACTCAACCTTCTCTCTACTACTCACACTCCCTCTAGAAATGCACAGATTTGTTCCTGCACTTGTCTCTGGTGTCCTTCCCAGAATTCGCACTCAAGGTTGAGGGGGAGTGCCCCCCCGAATCCACTCCCAACATGCGTTCCAAGCAGGAGCAACCTGGGAGCCCGCTACGGAAATTTGCTCCCGCAAAAAAAATATGCTCCTTGGCTTTTTCACAAAATTGGTTTCATAAAGATGTTTTAAACACAAATTTTTTTCAAAGAAAGAAGAGTTTTTGAGTAGGGTAGCCTAATATTCGAGTGTATGGTCCTATTGTTGATATGCAATTCATGGTAATGTTAAATTCTTAAAGCAAAAGTGACATTCTCTTTTATCTTTCATTTTCATCCTTTTACTTAAATTTTTAACATCACCATGAAATGACTAAAGATATTTGAGAGTGGTTTTGACCTCATTGGGTTTCATATGGACAAAGTAGAATTTTAGATTTCACTCAAAATCCAACAGACTTATCAGTTTTTCAAGATTTGGGTATTGGGGGGATTGCAATGTTTGCATTGGATTTTGTCATGTACTAGGTTATGGAACTCATATTTAATGAAGAGCACCGAGCCCTCTATGTACTTTGATGTTAATGACATTGGTTGTTGAACTCCTGTATCATGACCCTACTAAAAATGTACCCATCACTCGAACAAAATCTTGACTTGACATGCTACTTTTTTTCTATCTTATGCTAATTGCTTAGAGGGTGATATTAATGACAAAGATCCCAAGATAGACAATGATTTTGATGATATTTAGGTATTTGTTGTAGCATGAGTATTTTGGATGCTAGAGATCATCTAGATCCTATTTGTTGATGTGTTTTTGGTTCAGAGATGGATTGCAATTGATGCTATCTTGGTTATGTGCACCCTTACATGTTGTATAAATGAGAACTTGTAACTTGTGGACATGTGGACATGTGGTTGGTGAAGATTATAACTTCTTGATGATTGATGATATATGGTTTAATCCATATTTTTGTGCTTTTTATATCTAATTCATCATTCTACATGCTTTTGTTGACATATATGCATCAAATTAAATAAAAATATATATTATATAAAAATTTGCTCTTGATTCACTCCTGAACCGAGAGCTTTTGAAAATGTTGCTCCTTGCTCCTGCTCCCGCTTCCCGCTTCTGCTCCCGTTCCCAAGAAACCTTGTTCGCACTGCATGCTTCTTCTACTAGGTAAATCGCTCTACCTCATGTAAGTCCTTCTCTAGAATTCGACACATGTACTGCTAACCATGAAACTTGTACTGGATGGACTAACAATTCTGCTAGTCTTTCTGCTACTAGAAATCACGACTTCCCTTCCTACAATTAGAAAATTGGAACCTGTGAGAAATAATGAAAATTTCCTCCTTTGTGTGCTTTTCTCTTCCTGCCTTACACAAATCTGCAACTGCAAATCTCTGCACCCAGATCTACTCTGCGAAATTCATTGATCTGCTCACCGAAACCTCTTCTCGACAATCCTACTGCTTGCTGGAATTGCTACTAGGGCAAATTGAATTTTCCTCCACCTTGGATTTGGAAATCAACTTTTCTTCCTTTTGCAATTCTCACTGCTTGGCTAGCCTACGTAGATATGGAAACTAGTGCTTTAGATCAATGTTGCGAACATCCTAATCTTATCTCGAATTCACGATTTTTTGGCCTAGCCAATGTTTGCCGATTTTTATCAATATTTTGATGGTGTCTTGATTTTGCCGAAGTTTTGCTGATTTTTATTAGTATTTTCTTGATTTTCCCAATTTTTTGGTTTTCTGGACCCTTGGCAATTTATCCCAATGCCAATGTTCACAACATTACTTTAGATATCCCTCTGAAACTGCACAAACTGCTTCCTTTCGCTTTTGAGCCTCTGATCTGATCAACAATCAGTGTTTATTTTATTATGCAACAATTTGAGAAATGATTACTACTTGATGCCCAACTGGCAATCCCCGGGAAATACACTGGCAAATAATCTGAAGATCCTAGATCTCCTCTACAAATCAACTCGGCCTCCTTTAGCCTGCTCACATCCCACACTGACAACTTGCATTGCTCCCTGGAACACACACAACAACCTCTGAGGAACATGTACAACCCTGAATCTGTCTCTAACTGGGCTGTCTAGCCTCCCTTTGCCTCAGGAAGTGACTCGCTCTGGTTCCTGGAAGTTGATCTGGCCTTCGACAACTGAACCACCCTCTTCTGGCAACTCACATTGGGGTTTTTGGTTATTTGCACTACTTCTACAACCTCCTCTACGGTTGTATTCGTCCTCCCTTTTCTTGCCACTTCGACATTGGAAATTCATTGGGAATCTCTTCGGAACCTTGCTCCCAAATTTTCGGCTGCTCGCTCCCTTTGGCTCGAATTACGCCCTTGCTGAGGACTGCAAACTGGGTAGCTCGATTTGCGAAGTTAAGGAAGGATGCTTGCGGTTATGACAACAGTCACTAACAACTCACTATATCTCATTGTTTAGGGCTCAATCCAAGTCTACAAGACCACTCTCTCAAGCAAGGGATCAAGGAGAAAAAGCAAAGGTAAGAAGGTTGTTCTAAGGCTCATTATAGTCACACGTGCAAGGGAAAAGGAGCGCTGCCTCTATTGTCATAACAACCCTACATTACAGTCATCCAAGTTAGTTGATTGGTGAAGAGAAGAAAGGAACCATCATAAGAAGAAGGGTCTCATCAAAAGTATTTTCTTTAGAGCAAGTGCAATAAGGTTACTAACAAGTTGAAAGAAGAACAAAGTGTCGAAAGTAGGAGGACAAAGTGTTGGGAAAGAAAGCACCGGAAGAAGTGCCGGGGTATATGGTGCAGAAAAGAGTGAAGACTTGACTTGTGCTTGGAGGATCTCTTTGTCAAGGGTCTAGGGTTTGGTATTGATCAATAGAAGCTTCAATAAGAAAAATTCACTAAAGGGTTTTCCTCTCAAGAGTAGAGAGGTTTTGGCCCTGGCAGAGAGCCAACATCTTGTGTTCTTGTTTTTATGTTTTGGTAGCAGTGTGATGAAGTACACACATAAGCACTAATAATAAGAAGAAGAAGAATAAGCTAACAAGAAAAGTAAAAAGACTCCACAAATTGTGATCAATAACGAAGAATCACACTACACTTCTTTGCCCTAGATTCTTCAACAGATATGAAATGATGATGATAATATTACAAATGAGGGCCCACTTATATACCTAGGCAAGTGCCCGTTCATAAACGGTCATGTCTCTAGAGACATGTCTATTCAATAACTAATTATTGTTTAATTTAATCATTATCTATGATTATTATTATTTATATAATTTACATTATTTTTATATATTTTTATTCATAATATTGTCTTCTTCTTAAAAATCTTTGTCCTCAAGCTTAATGTTGACAACACATGTCATCTGTTCTTTGTCTTGTAATCTATTCACATCTTTTGGACTTGTTCGATTTGTCATCTTCGATGATACAAGATGATAGGATCCTTGGAGTGATAAATAAAATTGTCGAACTTAGAAGGGATCTGAGCATCCTAAATCAATGTTCTGTAAAATCTTGTAGCTACTGGATACTTTGTGTGAATTTTTATCACAACACTAAATGACACTAACATTAGTAGTCTTCAGAACATAAGTTAGTTGTTTATGTTCTGAGTGGTACATATATGCAAATTGATTGAGTTATATTCTCTTGTGATTAAGATGTTGATAAAGAGTTTTTGTGATTTTATTTTCCCTTATCATGCATGTGGCAATTTCCTAATTTACTTCAAGTATTGATGTTGTTGAGTTGGTTACAAAATCTTCACTTGGAATTTTAATTGTTTCAATTGCAACCTCTGAATATGTTTTAACTTAAACTAGTTTGTTATCTTCTTGAGTTGTGATATTGACTAGATCGATATTTGTTCCTTTTTCTTCAACTTGGACTGTCGCGTCTGAAGACTTTGATGCATTCTTCATGATAAGTTCTTTTAGTTTGTTTTTCAATGGTTTCTTGTCATTTTAAAGTTTCTTAATTTGAGCAAGTAGACTTTGATAATGATTTCTGAGACGTAAGAGTTCTTCAGTTTCTGATTCATCAATATTATTTTTAGTGTTTTGACATTCAACCTTTTCATCTTTTAAATCTTAGATTTGTTCTAATAACTTTTGATTAAGGTTTCTTAAGTGCAAATTCTTTTCTTCTTTCCTTGATCGAATTTCGTTGAGTTTCTTCTTGAAACTTTCTCTTTCTTATTCTAGTTTGTGTTTTGTAGTTTTAGACTTTCTGACTTGTGCAAGTAGTTTCTGACTATGATCCTTCAAATGAGCATTTTCTTCGTTTTTATTGGATACGAATTCTTCAAACTCCTTCTGCTTCTTTGATATTGTTTCTCGATTCTCTTGAGGCATCAATTTCGAAATATCCTTGAAATCTTTTGATGAAGGCATTATTGATTTTGACTTCATCGTCATGTCTCAGAATGTGATCATTTTTTCCTTATAAGAAAACATTAAAAAGTTTTCTCTATGTTTGACATGAATGTACTCAATTCATTAAACCAAGGTTGACTGAGGATTATGTCAGTCTCTTTGTTAAACATAGTTACGACACTGAATTGTGATGTGTACTCATAATGGTCAACTATCACCCATAAATCATTAATTTCATACTCTTTTTCGCCAAAAAATACTCTCTTTCACCAATATTTCACTGTGGAATTGATCGCTGATTTTCTAAATTAATATTGATGTAGTTTTCTTTGTCACCCATGCTGATAATGACATTAATCGTTTTTCCTTGGATACTCCCCTTTAATTTAAATAATCTGAAATTTGCAATTGGAAGACCCTTATGGAGAATCTTCCTTCATTCATTTTTGGAATATTCATTTTGCTTTTTATTGAGATCAACTTTAGGGTTAAAGGTAATGCATCCTAATCTTATAATAATATTTTTTTCTTCTATGGTACTACTTTTTAATTATATATTTCCCCATTTACTATCTTTGATATAATATCTTGCACACTTATAATTTTATTTTTATTTTTATTTTATATATATATATATATATTATATATATATATATTATATATTTTTTTTTTTTCCTCTGAAATCTCCTTTTTTAATAATTGTATCTTGCAATGTGCCTCTTTGCACGGCTTGGAGTATGCCGTAAAACTGCTTCTGCTTGGCTAAGAGCTCGTCTTCCTCGGACATAAGGAAACAGGTTAATGGCCCAAGACCCAAAGGCATCTGGCAAGAGTGGAAGCCTGCTCCCTTACGGACCACCTGCGGGTTATTACAGGTGGCGTGGTTTTCCTTGATAACAGTGATGTGTCAAACCTACCTTCGCGGATAGCAGCCAGAGATGGCTGTCCTCACTGTTGGTTTGACATCCTGAGTTTGATAGGTTTTGCCACCTTCAACCTTAAAAGTACCTTTAATATAATACCCCTTATTTTCGAATTTCACCTCTTATTATGTATTATTCTCCAACCCTCTAATTCCACTATTAAATTCTTACCCTTTATTGATTTTTATTACCACTATGTACACTTATTGATCTTATAGCCTTTTAATATAACTGGTTAACCTTAGTTAACTAGATACTAAAAACTAAGGTAGTAATTAATAATATACCCAAAAGGCTTATAACAACGGAGACACTGTTTTGCAATGGAAATAATGTTTGCGTTGAGGAGTTAATTTCAGATGAATTATGCACCAAATGTCTTATCGTGCACAACAACGGACTTGGCATGAATTTTATTCCAATTAACTTGTGTCGATGCTAAGTCAAATATTTTGTAGGCGTATGATTGCTACTATATGATCAAAGGGTTTTATTGTTTGCGCATAATAGTGATGATCGCAGTCCGCATTGAGTGTCTTCTTTTTCTGATCAAAGTGCCTGCTTTTCATATCCAAGTGGCTACGGGCGGAATTATATTCAGCTTGTATTATTGTGAATGCTTTCTGTGGTAGGTGATGAGTCCAACAACGTCATCGCCACCATGACGTTTGCGTATTCTTTGGATGCTGCGGTGAACAATAAAATTGTGTACAATCTGTGGCTTGCAATTGCTGTTGGAGCGAACGACTGGCTGTGGTGGCGGTGACCGTCAGTTGGTAGGGGTGCAAAAATCAGCATCCCAGAGCTACAGTGGCAGGTACTATTGTAGACCATCAGTGATAGAGAGTTTATGTCGCGGACGACAACGATTGTAGGTTGCTGTCGGACATTTTTTATTTTTTTTATATATACCTTTTTTATATTCTAATTTATTTTAACTTTTTTTTTGAAACCCTTTTTTATATATAACTTTTTTTAATAATTATTTAAATGTATTTCCTCCTTTTTATTTTTTTTATTTTTTTGACTCTTTTTTATTATAATTTTATTTATTTATTTATATTTTTATTCCCTTATATATATATATATATATAAATATATTATATATATATATATATATATATATATGAAACCATATTCATCCAAAACAGGCCACGTGTCCGAATCCCACGAATCCGACACGATTCGATGGGAATTCGAATGCTAAAGTGGGACACCATGTGTCCTAACATGATACCATTGAATACTGGTCATGTCCCGATTTTGGGATTCGAATCCCAAAAAAGTGAGGGTTTATGAGGTTTACGAGGGTGAGTAAGGGTTTATGAGCTTTGTGAGGGTTTATGAGGTTTGTGAGGGTTTATGCAGATATTTGAATTTTGTATGTACTATGCATGCTATAATATTACTAACTTACTTTGTAAATAGTAAAACTAACATCTAGATGAAGATCTATGTTTGAAATCAATGAATTCGTATCATTAATGAGAATTTGTGTAAGAAATATCTAATTTTTAATATATATATATTATATATATATATATATATATATATATATATATATATATTTTAATAAAATATTATATAACAAATCCTACGTGTCCTATTCCGGGGTTCAATGTATCCAAATTTGACACTCGAATCCCCGTATCCTACAAATCTCGAATCCCTGTGTCAAGTGACATATTATATATACATATATATATATATATATATATATATATAATTTTTTTTCAATGGCGAAGGCCTCACAACAGAATGGAAAACCTCCAAAAACTGTGTGGCTAGCAGCCTAAATCCCAATGACAATGAACTTGACGAAGAGTTGATGGCTAAAGGCTGGATTAGACTAGCTTTGTGTAGCTTTTGAGCGGCTAGAGGAGCGAACAACTTTGATACCAGTGTTATGAACAAAGTTCATAAACACAACAAAAATACTCAGAAGATCTAAAATATGAAAATATCCATGATAGGACAAATATATTTATATAGAAATGTACAAAAGATATGAGATGATGATGATAATGTTACAAATGAGGGCCCGCTTATATATCTAGGCAAGTGCCCCTTCATGAACGGTCATGTCCTCAGAGACATGTCTATTCAATAACTAATTATTGTTTAATTTAATGATTATTTATGATTATTATTATCTATATAATTTATATAATTTCTATTCATAACAAACACCTGTCCAATGTTACATAAACTAACAAGATATTGAAGTCTGAAATAGTAAATTCAAATTACTCAAATTAAAAAATAGTAAAGAGTAACAAATCAAAGACTTGGTGTAGGCTCTAAGGTCATCAGTATCTAGAGTCAAGATACAAAAGCTAAAATTGAAAATTATCAATGCACGATGAACATTGAAAATAAAATGAGCATCGAGGATTGAAAGTGAATAAAAGGTAATTTAAACTGAAAGTGATGTAGAGCTTTTTTATATATTGTTTTCTTTCTTATATATATATATATATATATATATATGACATTTTTAAGCCTTAATAGGCAATAGCTTGGGTGGAGGGGCGGTGGGAGTGATGGGGCGCCCAAAAGCACCTTGTTTCTAAGGGGGCACCCAGAAGCACCCCTTTTTTGGGGGGATGCCTAGAAGTCCCCCTTTCATGGGCGGGTGAGAAGGGGGGACTCCCAAAAGCACCCTTTTTTGGTGGGGACACCTAGAAGTTCCCATTTTGGGGAAACTTGTCCCCCACACCGGGTAAACATTTTCTGATGTGTTTCCCATGTTTCCCCAAATGAGGGATGTGGGTAAACATTTCTTAGGGTGTCCCCATTTCCGGGAGCATGGGAAATGTCAGGGGGACGGGGGGGTAACGCCTACCTTTCCTTTTGATTGTTTTGATTTAACTCTATTATAGCTTGAGTTATAACAACTTTTGGTCTCTATTGTTTTTGTTGTTCAATTTCAAATGTGGAATGCAGACTAGTAGTATTTTGATTTTCACCACTAATGATGCTGATGTTGTAAATTTGTCACTATGCTGCAATTTAAAATATCATAGCCACATAATCGTTACTATACTAAATCTTGAAAAGCAAAGAATTAGGGGCATACATTTTTCTACATACCTGGGAAGTTCCTATTGATATGGTAGATTGGAGTAAATCCCCACTCCACAATTGCTGAGTTGATGACAATGAAAATTACATATTTCTCCTTGCTTTCTTGATGTAAAGTGGTCAGAATATATCCTCAATGCTCAATCCCCTGTCACTTTTGGAAAATGAGGGTAAAAATACCCAAAAAATCGTTTTAAGGTGAGTCGTATGGCCACAGGGTAACAATTTGGATCATCTCATGATGATTACCCAAATTATTATGGTAATTTCAAACCTGGACTTTATCGGATTAATTTAAGATGATAAATTGATGATATTTCCACTTGTACTTTTTGGCAATAGATTGCGATAACTTGGTTGTGAGTACAACAGTGGTTTTCAATGATATATTGGTAATTCTAATAAATAAATTCTTAGTCTTGTAAACAGTGACTACAGCTAAAAGCTGATCTTGGTTGGATTGATGCATTTACAATGTACTTGTACGTTTTCAAGCTTCAACAATATTTTCTACCTGTTACTTTGAATGCTTCGAGTAATGAGCATCTCCAGAAGGGGTGATTTGTTATAAACTCCTTATATATAAAGTAATATAATAACAAATTAATTATTAAACATTGTAACTTCATGAAGGGTTATATCCCTTTCTTTGCACTTGTACAAGTGAAGTTTAAACTTCAGAAGTACTTGTTCTTTAATATATTTTCTATACTGTATATGTTTTGCATATGTTTATAGTATATAAATGGTATTGACTTGGGTTGTAACAAAAGATAATTTAACAGGTTGCCAAATGCTACATTGCTTGTTTGCTTGGGAGACAGAATCTACTAGAAGATATTTATAATTTTATTATAGTTAAACATTCTCATGATACTATATAGAGTTAGAAATTCTCATACAAATACAGGTCTCAAACCTTCTAATGGAAAGACCTTCTTTCTTGCAGTCGGTTGGCTGATCCTATAACAGTCGATCTGCGCAATATGAATTCATTAGCAAAGGTACACTTTCACTATTCTTTTTCTTTCAATAATTCTAGAAATTGGGCAAACATACAAGTTACAACAATTTTACTTGCCAGTTCAGTTGCATGTGCTTCTTCAGCATCTAGCTTGTCTTTTTGATTTGTTTTGCAGATCATGAGGGCCAGACGGATTGAAAGAGGAGCTCTGACTCTTGCATCTGCAGAGGTCAAGTTTGACATAGATACTGAAACGCATGATCCACTTGATATTGGTGTGTCCTGAGTAAAGTTTGCCATTTTTATTTTTTGATTGCCAAGATGATTTTCCATTTTCCTCATTTAAATTGATATTGAAGCAAATGCTCCATTTGATAGGGGGCATATCAAGTGAAATTGTGTATCCTTCTATCCGAGTGTTGCCAAGTTCTATTACTGTTTCATATGTTTGGATGCATTGTTGATTTTCCTGTCTTTACAATAGGTATTTATCAAATTCGTGAGGCAAATCAAATGGTTGAAGAGTTTATGCTAGCTGCAAATGTTTCAGTTGCTGAGAAAATATTAAAACACTTCCCTTTGTGTTCACTTCTAAGGTATCATAACATAACTGATTTCCATTCAAGTACATTAACTTGTTTTTCTTTATTTTACGATCATCGTACATTGTGATTAGTGTAATACAGATCATTTTATTTATTTCTCAAATTTTGCCTTTCTACATGTTCAATTCTGGATGGAAAATTTTTGATGGTAACTCCTTTTGCAACAAAATAAATCACACATAAAATCCCAAGAACAAGGTGTTAGTTTGAGTAATCCAAGAAGGCTACCCACTGTCACTTCAGTAGCTCTTCCTCTCACTTTAGGTTGGCTTTTATCCAGCTCAATGGGGGTATCCCTTAAGCAAGTCTAGGCCCAAGGTTTGAATGTGTCAGTAAAATGTTCAGGACCCAATGTGACTGGTTTATCGGTGTTTCAATGTAGTGGGTATATTTAAATTTCCAACCAAGTACAAGTCTAGTGAAGGGCAGTGTATCTTAGGTGCTTAGACTTGTGTTAAATCTGAAGTTTAGTGATCTGATGTGAAGATTATTTCTCGGATTTGCAAATGATAATGAAAAGTGAGTAAATCGAAGTATGAAATACATGTGCAAAATGTTCAATGTGCAATCTGAAAATGAATTTTTGGTGTTAAATATTAGTGAAAAACGCTGAAATTTACAACTCTAAAGAATGCTAAATATTAGTGAAAAATGCTGAAATGTACATGTCTAAAGAAAAATTCGAGAATGCCAAATACACAAGTTGAGTCTAATATGCAATCTAAAACTGAAGTTTAAGGTTGTAATGCAATTTGGAAAAGTACATTTCTGAACCATATTAAGTGCTAGAAATGCACTAAGATGTAAAACAAAAATATAAACTATTTCCCAGAACACAGAAAATTAAATTTTACCTAGGCTATGATGAGAATTTGGGGTCCTTGGTGACTAAGCTATGCAGATTTCTGAACTAAGTGTTAGAAATGCACTTAAAACAGAGATATGAAACACTATTCTAGCAAATATAAGCAACAACTTCGCCTAGAGCCAAGAAATTGAAATCCTAGACCCAAATTGTTGGCTGGAATTGTGATTGTCTGAAAAACGTAAAATGATGAAAGTTAGAAACTACAAGATACTCAATGCAGAAAATAAAATCAGCTTCTGGCAAGCAAAACAAAAGGATAAATTGCTAAAAATAAAAAGCATTTTATTTATGGATGAAGGATGAAGACTCGTGGCTTGTTACCACTTATATTGCATTAGGACATACTTCATTGCACAGGACATACTTCATACGTGGTTATTTTATTCTTGAGACGAGATCATTCCCCGTGAGCTTGGGGGTGGTTGAGGTTATTTTCACCTATCACAGTTCATGGCATTATTTTAAGATTTGTTGACATCTTTCCCTTGGATCTATCTCTTAGCACCTATTTTAAGGAGTTGGTTACACATGGGAGAGGAACATACATTCTTGGAGTCCACGCATGCCACATCGGGGAGTTCTCCATGCATATGTTATCATTTGATGTGGTTTGTTAGCTTGAAGACCACATGTTCCATTCACCCTCAGTTGGCACAATTATAGAGTGTTGAAGTATGAGGGGACGACCCTCATATCTTGTTATTCATTCACACCTGTGGAAGTTAACATTACTAGATTGAGGAGGGGTTTGGTCTTGTTGCGATCTATCTTATTTGGAGGTTGCGCATCTGCTATTAGTCCACTATTTTTTACTATTTGTTTGAGTTGTCCTCTCGAATTAGTTTGAAAATAATGCAAGTTTGTGCTTTCTTAGGATAGATCTAGTGTTTGATACAAGGTATTATTATTTTATTGTGGAGTTTATTTTATGACCAGAAGTCCCTCTATTGGGAAACAAACCCCCCACACTAGGGAAACCTTCCCCCCTGCATTTCCCCATGTTTTGCCAAAAGGGAATGTGGGAAAATGTTTCCCCATGCACTCGCCATCCCAGGAGCGTGGAAAACGTGTGAAGAGCGCTCCCCGCCATGGGGGACATGTTCTCATGGAACACTGATAAAAAAATGAATGCATCTTTCAAATAGGAATTATTCTTTGGCTTTCTTCATTAGTGAAACTATCCTCAAGGCCATTGGCTTGAAGGTGATTGCCAAACATTTTACTTTCTACCTCTATTTGATGTTAAGGCTGGGGTTTTGGATGGAGAGTGCTCATTGAGTTGTATTAGTGATTAGTGTGAAGCTCAACTTCTTGCAGGAGTACCAAGGACATTAAGTCTTTTCGTAAATAGAGTTTTTCCTATTGAAATTTCCTTTTTGTTTACCTAAGACACTTCTGCTTCTGTAAAAATGTGGTGCACAGGCGTCATCCAAGTCCAACGCCAGAAATGCTTGAACCCTTGTTGTGCATAACGGCATCTGTTGGAGTTGAACTGGATATTTCATCTTCAAAAGCATTAGCTGATTCTCTTGATCGTGCTGTGGTAATGATCAATATTGATATATATATTTTTTGTATATCTATTTATTATTTTATACAATGTAAGTTTTTGAACAGTTTTTTGCCTGTGGCAGTTTTTATGAAAATGAAAGGATATGTAAAATTCATCCATCTCATGGATGGTTGGTCTTTATGCTTCTCGAGACCTGTATCTTGTGCTAAATTTATATCTGACTAGAATATGATTTAAATAACACTTTTCTCGAATATGATTTAAATGAACACTTCTCTCATAAGATTGCTTATATTGAACCATAAATCCTGTCAGGATGATGATCCATATTTTAACAAGCTGGTCCGAATTCTTACAACACGATGCATGACCCAGGTTATTTTCCTGCAAAACAATTTGTTTTTTGATCTTTTGAAAAATTAGTGACTTTTACACTTTGAAAGCTGGCTACATTGGTTTCCCTATGCAAGGTTATATAAGTGTTTCAATATAGTGTATCAGTATTTTTGCGAAGGTTTCACATTGGTCCTTTTTTTATAATTTCCTAGTTTGCTTTAACCAGCAATGTCATTGAAAACTCTGATGCATTGTGTGTCATTTTTAGGCAGTTTATTTCTGCAGTGGAGACCTCACTCCTCCAGAATTCCATCATTATGGTCTTGCATCTCCCTTGTATACACATTTTACATCACCAATTCGGCGATATGCAGGTGTGTATTAGCCTTTGTACTCTCCAATGTGGAAATATGTACAATATGTTGAATTTATCTATTTTTCATTGTCCGTTTCTGCAGTGTACTAAGTGCATCCCACAAAAATTGTTAGTTTGACTTCCTCCTCTTTATATTGCTTCTTATAAATTCTCTCTTGATAATTTATTGTGCTTATATGTGGGGAGAATTTATGCATAATTATAACCTAAGTCACCTGGTTTATGTTCCTGTTTGAATTGGATATTAATGAAATTTGATAAAAGTTTGCCATGCAAAAAACATCAGATAAAATTTAGCATTATTGGTATATATATTTGTTGATTTTATAGCATCAAAAGGTCTTCTGCATAGGCTAAGTGTCTAGCATGCAGGAGAAAAGTCCTCTTTTGGTACTTGTTTGATAGGAGCAAGTAACATGATTTCTTTCCTAAGTTTTAATTTAGGTAAAACACATTATTTATATTAACATGGATAAATAATTTAACAATTTATGTGATTTAGATCTAATCTCAACCATTGATCTAAGTGGATTAGGATTTAATCATAGCCATCTATGACTTTGGAAATTGAGGGTTAGGGTTTTTTCTGAATTTGAAGTTATAAAGAGAACCTAAGGGAGACGATCAAGAGACACATTGCTTTGTTGAGGAAGTGATTTTCTCTTGAATGTGAGGCTCGAATGACTTAGGAGAAATAGGAAAAGTGTGCAGCAGATTTTTAAAAGGAAAATTTGTGTGAGGGCTGAGACTTGGATGAGAGAGAGAGAGTGAAAATTCTGAGCAGGCTGAGACTGTGAGAGAGGGACGAAACTTCCAGCAGGTGGCCTGAAACTTGAAGGTCAAGCTTCCTTGGGCAGGTCGAGAATTCTAGTGTGTAGGCAATACGACTAGGACTGAATTTTGTAGGTACAAGCTGAGATCTTCCAGGGTAGATTCATCTTCCAGAGCAACCATATTCAGAGGGCCAAATTCCTCCTTGGGCTGAAAGTCTTAGGGCCATTTCCAGATTCTAATATTGCTGTATTTCATATGTAATTTCTTTGTCAGTCAAGGCCCTAAATTTTCCATATTTTAATATAAAGTGAAGGATATTTATTGGGTTGAATTTCTGCTATCTTGTGGTGATTTCCTATTTATTTTTCCACTGCACATTTATTGTTTAAAAGTTGAGAACCCCAACAGATTTATTTTCATAGTTTTAGATTTTATTTTTATTTTTATTTTTTTTTCTTTTTTAATTTATCGATATAAGTAATTATGAGAAAAATAAATTAGATCTAGTGTTTAAAGTTCAACATGGTGTTAGGTTACTTAGAGCACTAGAAACTTTGAGAGAGAAGGAAGATCAATGGCACAAGGGTTTACAACAGTGGCTCTTATCTTTTAGATGTAGGGTTTTGTAGTGAAGGGTTTGATCTACGTGAATGACTTCTAGTGGGTTGAGGTTTGAAGAGCAATTGGAAGGGCATCTAATTTTAGTCCATGTAAGGAGAGAATTTCACTGATTCTCACGGAAAACAACCTATGGGAATTTGCTAATGCTAATGTACAACATCCTTTGGTTGCTATAATATAGGTCGCTCGTAATTTGAGGGATGTGAAAGCTACATGCATCATTTTGGAAGTTGTGAAGGATCATGTGATCCCTCACATACTAGGAAAGAAGACTACTTGTGAGATGTGGATAGCATTGACAAGGTTGTACCAGAGTGATAACCAAAATTGAAAGATGGTGTTGAGAGAGAAGTTGAGAACAACAACAATATTAATAGATTCGACACTGTGGCATCATACCTCATCAGGATACAAGTTCGAGATGAACTTGCAGTTGTTGGGGCAGCTGTGCGTAAGGATGAACTTGTGAAGATAGCCTTGAGCAATTTTTTCAAAACAATGGGCTACGTTTATGACAAAGATTCTAGCATGAGATGGGCTTCATGATTGGAACATACTATGAGATGATTTCACTCAAAAGGAAATTTGGGAGTCATTGTCTGGTGGACATCATAAGAGTGGGGATGAGGAAAACCTTGCACTTGTAGAGAAGGAAAAGAAGGGCAAGGAAAAGGCCAAGTCGAGCCCATGTGGAGGAGCTACTTCATAGGTTGACAAGAAAAAGGACATGAGCAAATTCAAGTGCTTTGCATGTCACAATTACAAATATGGACACTATGTGAGTCAATGTCCAAACAAGAAGAAGGGCAAGGGAAAAACACTTATGGTTGCATTTGCATAGATGGATGAGATGACCACCTAGTTTGAAAATGAATTCTCATCAGTGTCTTGTCTTTTTGGCACAACTATACGTGCGGTGTGGTTTGTGGATACTGGAGATCTCTTCACATGACGAGTGTTGGAAATACTGAGAGGGGGGTGAATTAATATTTCTTATCAATTAGTATATTTTTAATTCCATAGAGAATTAATTGTTATTAGCATCATATAAACATAAACATCATCAACACCATTCAACAATGCATAACAAATAGAGACAAAAGATATAAATATTTTTAGGTGGAAACCCCTTAATATTTGTCTTCAAAAGACTTACATCAAGTTTTCAACTCCAACTGAAGGAGGCTCCAACCCCCTAATTTATAGGCTCCAACTTGTAAGATGTTTCAACGCCTTGTTTACCAACTGCAATTGGGAAGATGCTCCAATGCCCTGGTTTATAGGCTTTAACCGGAAGGTGCTCCAACACCCTGTGCAACTGGACGAACTCCCCAACGCCCTGTGCAATCTCCAACCTGCCCTAGCACCACCCTGCCACCCTGAAGTGTTCTTAGGCAACAACCTGAATGAGACTCAACTCTCTTGCCTTGCACCATCCGACCACCCTGATCGACTGTCGAACCACGTTTCACAATTTTTACACTGGATCCACCTATGCTCAATATCTAAGACAAAATAAACTGTGACATAGGAAACTGCAATACAATCTCTGTTAATCAAAACTGCCTTTGCACCATTTGCACATAAACCTCTAGCTGTTAATATCAACAACTTCTATCTTTGTCCAAACTGCATATCAAACCTTAGCTGTTGAACAACTCTTCTTTGCTCAACTCAATAACGAATTTGATCGCTGCACAACTACTTCTGCACATCAAACCTTAGTTGTCAATATCCGCTATCATACACAATTTTGCTTTTTTCCAATCTTGATATGGAACCCTAACATCTGTCAACTCTGCTTCTATCAATTAACCACAATATATATGTTAAAGTCATTGCCATCCATTCAAAGGTTACTGCGATAAAGAGAATGTCATCAAGGTTATAGCTATATACATCAAGATACTGCCATGTCAAATAATACTGCTACACTTCCTTAACCAAATGCAGACTTATACAATAAAAAGGTAGAACAAATTCTACAACTCTATTCTTTTCATAATAAGGTTCATCACAATTATATGTATAATCATTATTGTCCAACCTACAACCATAAATCATAATCAAGAATAATAGGTTTTGTTGCCAATTTTTGTATAAATTCTAGCTAGCGTGGTTACCATCATATTTATGTCATGCAAAAACTGTCTTCAAGGTTTCAGTCATAAATAGGGTTGCAGGGGATTGGCTCCCCCCTGAATCCGCTTTGAAAGCACGCCCTGGCAAAAAAATTTCGCTCCCTGGCTTTCTTCGCATTTTTTTTCGCAAAGACTCTCCAAACACAATTTGTTTTCAATGAGACAAGAATTTTTGAGTGGGGCAACCTAATATTCAAGCATATGGCCCTATTATTGATATGCAATTCATGGTAATGTTAAATTCTTAAAGTAAAAGTGACATTTTCCTTTATCTTTCATTTTCATCCTTCTACTTAAATTTTTAACATTACCATGAAATGACTTAGGATGTTTGAGAGTGGTTCTGACCTCATTGAATTTTATATGGAGAAAGTAGAATTTTAGATCTCACTCGAAATCCAACAGTCTTATAAGTTTTTCAGGATTTCAAGATTGGGGGGATTGCAATGTTTCCATTGGATTTTGTCATGTACTAGGGTATGGAACTCATATTTAATCAAGAGCACCAAGCCCTCTATGTACCTTGATGTTAGTGACATTGGTTGTCAAACTCCTCTATCATAACCCTACTAAAAATGTACCCGTCACTCAGACAAAATCTTGACTTGACATGCTACTTTTTTATTATTATCTTATGTTAATGCTTAGAGGGTGATATTAATGACAAAGATCCCAAGATAGGAAATGATTTTGATGATAAGTAGCCCCATGTTATAATGCACTTGGGAAAGAGCTAGATGAGGAGCTTGAATGTGTCAAAGAACAATTGGAGAGCATTAAAAGCTCATGGAAATTTACAGGTTGTACAATTATGTCTGATGGGTGGACAGATCAAAGGGGTAGAACAATAATAAATTTTGTTGTAGCTTGCCCTAAAGGAACGATGTTCCTAAGATCCATATGTGGATTTGTTTCAACAAGATTTGCTTTTGTTTTAGAGTCTTACTTGGATTCCTTTCTCTTCCAACAATCTTTCTTGAGATGCCCTGATTTATTGCAGGCAACATTTTAGTTTATCCTTCTTGCCTTTTGATTTAGATCTTGATGTACCTCTCGACTTCTCTCCTTTTTGTTTGGATCAAACCCTAGTCACCTTCGCTTTTGGTGTGGAGGTTTCTAATATCTATACTGTATTTCTTTTGCAACTCCTCAAATAACTATGTTTCTTCAACAAAATCATAATCAAGAGTGGTATCAGTTGTGCTAAAGCTTCTAGAAGTGATTAAGTTGTCCCAAGATTAACACAATGAACACAATAATGATTGCATGATTTTTACATTAATGCTAGTTAATTGACATATAAGACTATTGAAAACATTTAAATGATTGTCGATTTTGGTACCTTCTTTTATTCCTAAACTATACGACTCTGTCTTCAAGTAGATTTGGTTTGTCAAGGATTTTGTCATATAAAGACTCCATTTTGCTCCATAAGCCTGTTGCTATTTCCTATCCAATAACATTTAAAGGAACCTCATCTGCCAAAAGCAACAGAATGACATTGAGAGCTCTTGCATCCTGATTGTCCCAACCCTCATCAGTCATACCTGCATGTTTCTTTCTTGTGCCAATGAATTCCTTATGAAGTCTTTGTTGTACCAACAAATCCTACATCTTGAGGTTCCATAATGTGAAGTTATTCTTTCCGTTGAACTTCTCCACCGCAAATTGTTATATATATAAATAAATAATAATAAACAATCATAATAATGATTAATTAGTGATTAGTGTAAAAGAGGCATGGTTGTAACTTGTAAGAACATGACTATTCATGAAGGGACACCTGCCTAGGTATATAAGTGGGCCCTCATTTGTAACACTCTCATATATCATACCTTCTGTACATTCTTATATAAATATACTACTTGTTCTTAATGGATATTTACATATTTCAGATCTTTTGAGTATTTTGCTGCACATATGAATTTTGTTCATAACATTTGGTATCAAATCTATTTGATCTTGTGGTTGCTCAACTGCCGCACAAAGCTAGTCTGATCCAGTCTTTGGCCATCAACGTTCTGTCAACTTTGTTGTTGTGTAATTGAAGCATTTCACTATACAGAGTTTGGAGTTTCTCCATTTTGCAGATCGTCATTCAGGCCTTTGGCCATAAAGGAAAAAAAAGAGAGAAAAAAGAAAAGACAAAATAAATAAAACAAAGGGAAGAAAAAAATAGGAAAAAAATGTTCAAATATATAAAAATTAAAAATTAAAAAAAATCAAAAGAGAAAGAAAGAAAAAAACAACCTACCACCAAAAAAAACTATAAATATAATTTTTTTTTTTGTTATATAAAACAAAAATAAAAAAAGAAAGAAATCTGTAAAAAAATCTAACTGAACAACCCACACCCAAAATTGACGAGTGCCACTCTAGCCACTGCCAGATCCCCCACCAAGTTCGATTCCCATTCACTGACCTCTGCTGGCCTGATCCTGTTTCACCTCTGCTTCATCTGCAACTGCACTCCCATCGCTTGCACTGTACAACCACCCATGACGTTGTCGCTGTTCACTAGTCACCAGAACTGCCACGTTTTCCGCTATTGCATTGCCCCTTTACTTCATCCAGCCACAAATTAATTGCCATACAAATATATACGACCCACAAGTTGGCTATACAACCCACAAGTTGGCTATACAACATAACCATTCTGCTCAAACTCTATCAGATCACATGTGCAAGTGCATTCAACCTCTGTTTGTATAACTCAGACATGTTCGTACATTCATGATCCTGCAACTACACCCGTGTTCGTATAACAATTTCAAGCTGTTGTACAAGCTTAATTACATTGCTAATGGGTTACATAATTTTTCAGCAGTGAAAGGATTGTTGTGTCATTATCATATAGAAAATGATAGGAACCAGAGGTCAAACATCGTGACCTTTGATAATAAAACCAAATTCAATCGTTTTTAAGTTGAAGTTATATTAGTGAAAGGAATTAAAATCCTAAATTATATAACCCTAACACTGTGTGCTATAACTATACAGTTCAGTAGTCGAATTCTTTGTACAACCCTATACATCGTTCATACAATTTACCAACCTTTCTGGAAAGGGATAGCCGTTGTTTCAAAGGGTTGTGACCATTCTTAAAACATTTCAAAGGGGAGTGCATAGTTCAAAAAAATAAAGTTATAAACATATTAGATTAAGTATATTGAAAGGTTTTAACTATCAAAAAGAGAAGATCTTTTACGTTTATAGATTTCCTAAGTTGAAAGATTTAAAAAGGCATATTGGTATTTAAGATAATGTTATGAAGTTATAAAAGCTATTAAGGTGCAAAGGAATTTCAGAAAGCTCAAAAAGAAAATATTTAAATTGGATACTTAAAAGTTCTCTCATTTCAAGTTTTTCTCAAAAGGGCCAAATTAAAGTATTATTTAAAAAAAAAAAACGGAAGGCATTCTAAAATTGTTTAGTACATATAAGGAATTATCAAGAAATATATATAAAAGAAATATTTTTTAAGTTCACCAAAGGCTATCAACATAGTAAAAAGAATTATTCAACAAAAAATTATAAAAGAGGTTTGAAGGTCTAAAAAAGAAGAAGAGGGAGTTACTTTTAAGACCCTAATATTACTATGAAAAAGTAAAATGGAGACCAGTAATGGAAGACTTCCTAAAACTTTTAGTAAATGTGTTGGTGCACTATTTAAAATCAAAGCATCACTAGCAAGAAGGGATATTATAATTTCTATTGATCCTACACAAGATAATTATTATGTGAGTACTGAATGTGCTAACCAATTAATGATTCATGAATTGAATATAATTGAAGCGATTGATTTGATGAGTAATAAAGAGTATGACAAACAATCTACAACTAAGCATTGGAGATTCTACTTTTATCTCACAATTTACTATTAAAACCTTATATTGTGACAATATTGATATAATTTTGGGTTCACCCTGGATGGAATCACTAGAGTTATTCATCCTAAATACCTATGTTGCCAGGAAACGTGGGTTCGGGGACGGGGACAGGTACGTGATTTTTTGAAACAGGGTGTGAGGGTTCTTCAGGGGTGTATATAT
>APFE031665455.1:168185-191504 GCA_000404065.3 Pinus taeda
AAAATATATGAATTTGTATATTTTTCAACTTTAAACAAGAAAACTAAAATATTTATGATTTCAACTTTGAATATTTAAACATGCACATCATTGAACATTTAACATTCACAATGAAATTTCAAAATTTTTAGTTTGATATCAAGTGCAAATTGGAGTTTACATATTAATAAGAATCATGATATATGTCCATTGTCATACTACAATCAAAATTTGTCGTAAGGCATCTCCAAACAAGAACTGGGAAATCTTAAAATACTAAAATAAAAATATCTAATAGTGAACAATGGCTTCCTCAAGCCATGTCATCAGCATCACTCAGATCTCTAGTTAGCATGCTCTCGAGGTAGGGATCACTCTCATCTTGAGGCTCTTGCTCATCCATAGCAACTGGATGTAGCTCAATAAGGTCATCTGGTTGTATCTCCTTGTCCACACACAGCATCTTTTGTGTATTGGTCCCATCTCTTGAAAGGACCCTCCTTGTATCCAGGGTCTTTTTGAGATATGAGACGAAGTGCGCTATGAACGTACACTAAGTTTTCTGCCTTCTTTGAGCCCGACATATTTCTCTTTACTAAATGGATAAAGGTATAAGTACTCCAATTCCTTTCGCAAGATGAAGAACTAGCTACCTAGAATACTAGGGAAAGCCCATTAAATTAATTAAAAATTAAAAAAATAAAAACTAAAATGAACCCCAAAGAATTCAAAAGAACCCGATTTTGGGGTTCCAAGTACTCATCATCAGGGTTCTCCGTATCGTCAAGATAAAAGAACCCAATTTTTTTTAATGAAGCACCCGGTTCTTCATAGAAGAATTCAGTTCTTATGGGTTCTTCTCAGAAGCACCCGAACGGGCCGAACTCGAATCCGGTACTTGGGGACGAGAACCTGGTACGGGTTCGAGAACCCCACCCCCGAGTTCAGGAACCCATGCAACATAGCTAATTATGCAAAATAAGTTTTTGACAATTGTCCTACAAAAAGAAAAAAATAACGCTTTAGGATGTTACATTAAAACCAAATTCAGCAACACCAGAAGACGTAAAAGAAATCTTAAAAGTAATTCTTCGAGAAAACCAGAAGGCAATACAAAATATGTAGAGAGAAGTTGAAAAGATTATTGTAGACAAAAATGAAGAAGTTACTCGCCTCAAGGACCATAGCGAAAAATTATTGACACAATTTAAGAAACTTAAAAATGATAAGAAATCATTGAAAAGCAAATTAGAAGAACTTATCATGAAAGAAGCATCAAAATATTCAAATGTAACAGTGCAAGTTGAAGAAAAATGAAACAATACTGATCTAGTGAATATCACAACTCAAGAAGATGACTAACTTGTTGAAGTAAAAACATATTCTTACATTGTAGCTCAGACAATGAAAATTCCAAGTGAAGATTCTGTAACTATCTTAACAATAGTAGTACCTGAAGTAAATCAAGAAGTTGTGACCTAGATGATAAAGGAAAATCAAATTACAAGAACTCCTTATGAACATCCAAATCACAAGAGTAGACATCTCAATCAGTTTGCATATCTGTATCACTTATTTTAATTTTAGGTATGTTCTATGCTTAGAGCAATTTACTTCAATTTTTCAGTTTAGCCCAATGACAATATTCAGATTAGCAATCACATCAGCATGATAGTAAAGTGCAGATAAAACATAAACATGAACATCAGAAGACAAGCCAAGACAAGAGGACACAAGATGTGGTGCCAACTAGGGACAAACCCCAATGTGGGGAAACCCTTGATCAATTCTTTTTATATTTTTCAATAGTTCAGCAGAGAGAGAGAGATAGTACAAATACATAAATCTGAGATTTTGCGACAACAGTATAAAATCCTTGAGCAGAGAAGTCAAAGCTGGTTAAACTGGACAGAAACTTTCACCCAAGTGATGCAGGAAAACCCGCCTAAAGGCAATTTCCCTGGTTTTCACAATATCCTTACGTGAGCCTGTGGGTTATGGCCCACCTATGCCACTCAGAAGTGTTACATTGGTGGATTTTAAACAAAACCCAACCAATCACTGTACAATGGACTAACACAGAACCTGCCAACTAAGCCGGTTCCACTTGAATGCATAAGACCAGACTCCAAATGAAATAAACCCGCGTCCATGAACTCCTCGGGTCCGCTTAAGATCCTTGTATCGCACATCGCATTTCCCAATTCCTTAAGCCACGATTCATGAAATATTGCGATGTGAGACTGATCGCTGATCCCCACCATTTATCATACCATTCAATCCGATGGTTTGCGGCTTTTCAACTAGCACACAGCTTACCAAACACTCAACCCCCGTAGTTGACTTCGACATAAGCATTTGAAAAGGAAATCGACGGTTTTGATTGAGTGTAGGCTTTGACCATGATCAAGACCCCCATACACTTCTATCCCCTACAATCAATCTAAATGATCGACGGCTCCCTTTGCGCTTGTATGCTTATGATGGAATTCGCCTTTCCACCCATATTCACTCTGACACACTTTGTTTAAACACTCACAACACTCATACAACAATTAACTCATTTTATTGTTGGATCACCATCGATCCTTACAGTAATGATGGTCGATTAATGAACCAATAAGACGAGAATTAACTCAATAGCACATAAACACACAGACATATGAATTCCACATAACACACATATTTATATTATACACAATCGGTTACAGTCTAAGGCATTTCAGCCTTAGTCACAATTTCTCCTCTCGACTACATTGAATCCACACTCTCTGTCTATGCTTCCCTATTAGTCTCTCTATTTCTCTGTCACACAACACAAACTCTTTATAGAGAAATTACAAAGTCGTGGATCATCTCAGATCATGATTTCCTCTCACAAATTGCCTAAATCTCTCAACGCACATGCATGGCATATAATTACATTAAATTAAGTCTTCTTGAGACTTATCAATTCCATCAAATTAGCTCGTTTTTAACAGAAATTTGCTCCCGGTTGACATGATTGTCCACGTCTCTTCCTCCATAGCTTTGAATTTGACTTTTGATTAAGGATGGTCGGATGCTCCTGCATCAGACTCTCGAGGCACAAAAATTTATGATCTCTGGGTCATATGCTCCTCCTTCATCCCATAGCAATTCTACCCACTTCCTCAGTGGAACTGCTTTTATGATCTTTTTGTGAGCTGCAACAAAACCTCTGCAGTAATAGTTTTCTCTGCTACATGATACCTCACCAAGTTTCTCTCCTCTGAGCTCAGTCTTTCGGCATCTCTCTGGTTCTCTCTTCTTTGGAACCATTGGAACTGCTTTTATGATCTTTCTGTGAGCTGCAACAAAACCTCTGCAGTAACAGTCTTCTCTGCTACATGATACCTCACCAAGTTTCTCTCCTCTGAGCTCAGTGTTTCGGCATCTCTCTGGTTCTCTCTTCTTTGGAACCATTTGAGCACTCCATGCTCTAGGCTACTCCAATCTTCTCACCTTTTTCTGCCGCTATCTGTACGACAATATAAAGATCACAAACTCACCACTCTTCAACATAACTATACCTCGTCCTTTCACTTAAAATGACGCAGGTGGTCAATTGAACAACAATTGAACAATAACAATTGAACAACAATTGAACAGTAACTGAACAACAATTGAACAACAATTGAACAACAACTAAACAACAATTGAACAACAACTAAACAACAACCGACCCCTTGCTGACTTTCCCTTTTTGCACGCAAAATCTTCTTTTTACTCGCAGGAAACCTTTCCTTGCTCTGATACCACTTTGACGCAGGGAAAACCGCCTAAAGGCAATTTCCTTGGTTTTCACAATATCCTTACGTGAGCCTGTGGGTTATGGCCCACCTATACCAATTGGAAGCGTTACATTGGTGAATTTTAAACAAAACCCAACCAATCACCGTACAGTGGAATAACACAGAACCTGCCAACTAAGCCGGTTCCACCTGAATGCATAAGATCGGACTCCAAATGAAATAAACCCACTTCCATGAACTCCTCGGGTCCGCTTAGGATCCTAGTATTGCACATCGCATTTTGCAATTCCTTAAGCCACGGTTCATGAAATATTGCGATGCGAGACTAATTGCTGATCCCCACCATTTATCATACCATTCAATCCAACGGTCTGTAACCCTTCAACTAGCACGCAACTTACCAAACACTCAACCCCTGTAGTTGACTGCGACATAAGCGTTTGAAAAGGAAATCGATGGTTTTGATTGAGTGCGGGCCTCGACCATGATCAAGACCCCCGTACACTTCTATCCTTTGCAGTCAATTCCTCTGTCGTTAATATCCGTTAATATGCTTATGATGGAATTCGCCTTTCCACCCAGATTCACTTTGCCACACTCTGTTTAAACACTCATGACACTCATACAATAGTTAACTCATTTTATCGTTGGATCGCCATCGATCCTTACAGTGATCAATGGTCGATTAGTGAACCAATAACATTGGAATTAACTCAGTAGCACATAAACATACAGACATACGAATTCCACATAACACACATATTTATATTATACACAATCGGTTACAATCTAAGGCATTTCAGCCTTAATCACAATTTCTCCTTTTGACTACATTGAATCCACACTCTTTGTCTATGCTTCCCTTATCACTCTCTTTGTTTCTGTGTCACACAACACAAACTCTTTATAGAGAAATTACAAAGTCGTGGATCATCTCAGATCACGATTTCCTCTCACAAATTGCTTAAATCTCTCAACGCACATACATGGCAGATAATTACATTAAATCAAGTCTTCTTGAGACTTATCAATTCCATCAAATTAGCTCATTTTTAACAGAAATTTGCTCCCGGTTCACATGATTGTCCACATCTCCTCCTCCATAGTTTTGACTTTGACTTTTGATTAAGGGTGGTCGAATGCTCCTGCATCACCAAGTATCATCAACATGAAGCTCATCATACAGAGTTAAACATAGTCAAGCATTGACTCAATATAATCCCCAGGACATTGTAGTCTTCTTGCTGCATAAGCTGTCCCACTGTAACGTTGTCCAGGTTTCATTGGCACCCTAAGAACTGCCTTTGTTGTTGGCTATGGCCTGCAGCCTAGCCCAACAACAAGCTAAGATTTCAGACCTTTATCAACCAGCGTCCAAGCAACATCATAAAAACATCTAGCTGTTTACATACGCTGATCTAGGGCAGATGCATTCCTTCATTATGTAACAATGACTCACCAACTTTACACACAATCCTTAAGGCATGACTTAAATAACTTCCATCATCATGCTGTCACCTACAACGATCCAAATTTATATGTTGTCCTTTCAGACCTCCTTATACTGTGAATAAGTGCCATCTTATGCTGCGGATAAGGAGTCTCTTTCTTTGTTGCGTATAGGGTTTCCTTGCTGCGGAATGAGGGCTGCACTAACAGTGGCAAGGCATCATTCTTAACTGTGTCAAAGGCCTTTCCTTGACAGCGTTAAGAAGGAGCTTCTTCAGGTAGCGAATAAGTCCTCCATGATTGTAATCTAGTCTCCTACAGGATAGTGGATTAGGGCACTATAACAACGTATAGATTAGGTCTCCCTTGCCAGCATTTAGACCTCCTTTATGCAGCGTATAGGAGCCTCCTTCAACTGTGGATATAGAGCTGCATCTGAACCTTCTTTTGCTGCGGAATAAGGCTAGCAGTTAGGGCACAAGGGACTGCGTATTAGGGTCTTTCTTTCAGCTGTGAAGAGACCTCATTTACTATGGCTAGATCTCCCTCTTTGGACTGTGTATAGGGGCTTCTTTAAGCTGCATATAGGTCTCCTCTTTTCTGCATATAGATCTCCTCATAAGCCTGCGGCTAGGGCACATTATGACAACAGATTTAGAGCCTCATAGATTAGTGTCAAAGGGTCTTTTCTAGACCTGTGTTAAAGCCTCTCCGAGTTTCATTATAGAAGCCTCCTTCATGATTATGTTAAGGGCTAGGGAATCTCCTCTAGGGCAGCGTTAGACCTTCTCCCAGGGACATCGTATTCTCTTAGAGACTTCTCCTTCCACCAAAACCCAAACAAGTAGAGAGGAAGAGATCACAAGAGGTGTCTAAATGACTTGCAAGCAACCTCTATTTATAGTGCAACGTTGAGGATAGATGGGGGTAATTTGGTTGCTGGCCGACCTTGATGAATTGTTACATAACACAAATAAATTCATATCTCCATGAATACATGTCGAAATCGGATGATCTTTAGATCAATCCTACACCTCTTGACGAGAGGAATCCAAGAAAAGTATCGGCTGCCATAAATAAGTAGACCCACATGGAGTTTGGCCCTAGTTGCCAATTTTAACAACTTAGAACATAAACAACTGACTTATGTTCCAAAGACTACTAATATCAGTGCAATTCAGTCTTGTGATATAAATTCACACAAAATATCTAGCGACCACAAGATTCCACAAAAGATTAATTTAGGATGGTTAGATCCCTTCTCAGTGCAACAATTTTGTTTATCACTAAGAGGATCCTATCATCTTGTATCAACGAAGATAACAACCCAAGAATTTGTAATGACGTGAACATATTACAAGACAAGAAACGGATGACACTCCTTGTTAGCAATAAGCTTTGAGGACAAAGATTTTCTGAAGAGGAAGACAATGTTATATATATATATATATATTATATTATATATTATATATATTATATATATAATGTAAATAAAACTAATAATAAACAATCATAAGAATGATTAATTAGTGATGAGTGTAGAAGAGATGCGTCTCTAAGGACATGAATGGCCATTCATGAAGGGGCCTAGGTATATAAGCAGGTCCTCATTTGTAACAATCTCATATATCATACATTTATGTACATTCTTATATCAATATGCTACTTGTTCTATAACGGATATTTACATATTTCACATTTTCTGTGTTCTGTTGCGTATATAAACTTTGTTCATAACACAAACTTTGCCTCCATTATATTTTCTATTAATTATGCACACAGGCTCCTTTCACAAGAATGACAGTCCAGGCTCCATGGCCTCCACCAAGTTAACTTGGGCTCTACCAAAAAATGAGCAAACCTCTGCTCCACGGCATCCACTAAATCATGCACCACTACCTACAGGCTACACCGCATTAGGCACAAAGAGACTAAATTCATATCTCCATGAATAAATGTTGAAATCGGATGATCTTTAGATCAATCCTACACCTCTCGACGAGAGGAATCCAAGGAAAGTATCAGCTGCCATAAATAAGTAGACCCACATGGAGTTTGGCCCTAGTTGCCAATTTTAACAACTTAGAACATAAACAACTGACTTATGTTCCAAAGACTACTAATATCAGTGCAATTCAATCTTGTGATATAAATTCACACAAAATATCCAGCGACCACAAGATTCCACAAAAGATTAATTTAGGATGGTTAGATCCCTTCTCAGTGCAACAATTTTGCTTATCACTCAGAGGATCCTATCATCTTGTATCAACGAAGATAACAACCCAAGAATTTGTAATGACGTGAACATATTGCAAGAAAAGAAACAGATGACACTCCTTGTTAGCAATAAGCTTTGAGGACAAAGATTTTCTAAAGAGGAAGACAATGTTATATATATATATATAATGTAAATAAAACTAATAATAAACAATCATAAGAATGATTAATTAGTGATGAGTGTAGAAGGGACGCGTCTCTAAGGACATGAATGGCCATTCATGAAGGGCCTAGGTATATAAGCAGGCCCTCATTTGTAACAATCTCATATATCATACATTTCTGTACATTCTTATATCAATATGCTACTTGTTCTATAATGGATATTTACATATTTCACATTTTCTGCGTTCTGTTGCGTATATAAACTTTGTTCGTAACACAAAATTTGCCTCCATTATATTTTCTATTAATTATGCACACAGGCTGCCTCCACAAGAATGACAGTCCAGACTCCATGACCTCCACCAAGTTAACTTGGGCTCTACCAAAAAATGAACAGACCTCTGCTCCACGGCATCCACTAAATCATGCACCACTACCTACACCGCATTAGGCACAAAGAGACCTCTGCACACAGGCAAATTCATATCAAAACCACAATTGTTTATTTACTCGTAGACAGAATGTGACTGCCACCAAATCACATCCTCTATGGCCGTTGCACATTCGATGGCTAGGGTTTGAGATGCTAGACTCTTTAGCAAATGGTTCCACCTCTTGTTTTCTTGGTGATTCTCCTTATCCTTTCTAGCTATAACAAGATATCTCTATCAAAATGAACAAAACACCCCTTGTGACTTCTCCTCTGCATGGCTTCTAGTAGATAGGCATATCTCCACCTAATCACATGTTGACCAAGCAGTTAATTAAGCAAGAATAATATAAATGAAACTGAATGAAACTAAATGCAAAGGCACAAGTAAAAACACAATGTTTTTGGGATTGGATTTTCTATTAAATAAACAATTATTCTCCATGGTTACAATAGTTCGGGCCTTCATCATTTTATAAGAGCCTCCTCCGTTACATAATTGTTGTTTCGGTATAAAGCCAACTTGGCAGTGAATACAATTTTTTTTACACATATTTACACAATTAGTTGTCAAATTCCAACAAACTCCACCTTGACAACAAATTTTCCTAATCCTTTGCCCATGCCCATTCATCATCTCTTTTGCAAGCCAAGAGAAGCTAAACACCATCGCAACTTCTCTACTATAACTAGCTTCGTGAATATGTCTGCACAATTCTCCCGTGTATGGACCTTCTTGAGAGCTACTTTTCCACCCTCGATCACATGTCTCAGAAAATGATACCTTACATCAATGTGCTTGGTCTTGCTGTGATAAGCTGGATTTGTAGCCAAGTGAATAGCACTATGACTGTCACAAAGTACATTCACTTTTTCCTGCGTCCTAACAATCTCATCAAGTAGGCCTAATAACTAGATTGTTTCTTTACTAGCATCTGAAGCAACTATATATTCTACTTCGGTAGTGGATTACGCAACTGTTTCTTGAAGCTTTGACACCCAACTAATTGCTCCACCTGCAAGAGTAAAGACATAACCTGTAGTAGATCTCCTTTTGTCCAAATCACCTGCATAATCAACATCTACATATCCGCAGATTGATCCTTCACTACCATTAAAGATGACACAATGGTCACTTGTGCGTCTTAGATATTGAAGCACTCATTTCACTACTCGCCAATGTTCTTCACTTGGATTTGCCATTAACCTGCTAACAACTCCAACTGCATGTGAAATATCAGGTCTTGTAGATACCATCGCATACATTAAGTTGCCTACAACATTTGCATATGGTACATGAGACATATACTGCTTTTCTTCATCAGTTCTAGGACTCAAAACCGAAGAAAGCTTAAAATGGGAAGCTAATGGAAGATTAACAGGTTTGACATTGTTCATACAGAACTTTTCAAGTACTCTTTCCACACACTTCTGCTGTGATAACCAAAGCTTACCATTTTTCCTGTATTTGTGTATCTCCATGCCCAAGATATGTTTTGTTGCTCCAAGATCCTTCATATCAAATGTCCTAGAGAGCTGAGCCTTTACCCTGTTGATCTCTTCCATGCTTTTGCTTGCAATAAGCATATTGGTAACATACAAAACTAAGATAATGAATATGCCACTGAAACTCTTGACGTATACACAATGATCATACTCACTTCTAATAAATTTCTGGCTCACCATGACATAGTCAAACTTCTTGTACCATTGCCTGGGAGACTGCCTCAGGCCATACAATGATTTCCTGAGCTTGCAAACTAACCTTCTGCTGCGACCTTGTACAAAACCTTTGGCTGTTCAATATATATCTCTTCATTCAAATCACCATGTAGAAAAGTTGTTTTAACATCTAATTGTTCTAACTCAAGGTTACGTAATGCAGTTAGTGCCAACACAGTACGAATAGAAACAAGTTCTACAACTGGTGAAAAAATCTCATGAAAGTCAATACCTTCAACCTGAGAATACCCTTTTGCTACCAGTCTCGCCTTCTACCTTTCAATACTTCCATCAACTTTTCGTTTCAATTTGAAGACCCATTTGCATCTAACAACACTTCTCCCTTCAGGAAGTTCTACAAGAATCCAGGTATTGTTCTTGGCTAAGGAATCCATTTCTTCTTCCATAGCCGTTTTCCATTTTTCGCTATCAATATTATCCACTGCTTCCTAATAACAAGAAGGTTCCCCAACTTCAGTAATCAAAGCAAAAGATGAAGCAGAATCTTCATACCTTTTAGGAATTTTTCTTTCCCTTGTAGACCTTCTTAGAGTGACTGGTTGCTGAACTGGTTCAGAAACTTCAACAGCTTCCTTTGTATCTTCATCACCTTTTCCTCCAGAAGTCTCTCCTTTTCAACTTTCAAAAAATGGTCTAGCCTCCAATTGAATTTGTTGATTCGGCGATACCTGTTCTTGTTCAACATTTGATTTTAAAAGGGAAGATTCATCAAATGTTACATCTCTATTAATAACTATCTTCCACGACGTAGGGCCCCACAACCTGTATCCTTTCACCGCATAGTCATACCCAACAAAGACATAACATTTCGATTTTGGATCTAATTTTGAACGCTGATTTTTAGGAATAAGAGCATATGCATCACAACCAAATATCCTTAAATGTGAATAATCACAAGACTGACCTGACCAAACTTCTTCAGGAATTTTACAATTAATTACTACTAAAGATGACCTGTTAATTAAATAACAAGTAGTGGATACTGCTTCTGCCCACAACTCCTTTTGCAAGTTAGCATTGCTGATCATGCTTCTGGCTCTTTCCGTAAGAGCCAGAAGCATACGTTCAACGACACCATTTTGCCAAGGAGTATAAACAACAATTTTGTGTCTAACAATTCCTTCATCCTTACAATACTGTTCAAATTCTAGAGAAGTAAATTCACCACCATTGTCAGTTCTTAAACATTTAATTGATTTGCCTATTTTTTTTTTCTTTCTATCATTGCTTTAAATTGTTTAAAGACATTGAATACAACAATTTTCTTTTTCAAAATAAAGTCCCAAACTTTACGAGATAAATCATTAATAAATGTTAAAAAATATAAAGCACCTCCATATGATACAACAGGAGATGGTCCCCATAGATCAGAATGAATATAATCCAAAATTTCTTTACTCTTATGACTTCCAGTGTTAAATCTTTGTTTACACTGTTTTCCATACACACAATGTTTACAGAAATCCAACTTCAAGGATTTCAAAACAAGAAGTAATTTACGTTTCATCACTACCTGAAGACCTTTCTCGCTCATGTGACCAATCGTTGATGCCATAGGTGAGTACCTTCTTCTTCTTTCTCTAACACAATCGCTGCTTTGCTGACTTGAGTACTTCCTTTGAGTCTGCAAAGATTTCCGACCTTTTTTGCTTTCATAACAACTAGGGCGCCTTTAAAGACTTTCAACACTCCATTCTGACCTGTAAACTTATAACCATCTGAATCCAACACTCCCAAAGAAATCAAATTTTTCTTCAATTCAGGTACATGTCTAACACTAGTTAATGTTCTAACTGTGTTATCATACATTTTAATCCTAATATTTCCCATCCTAACAATTTGACATGATACATTATTACCCATGAACACAAAACTACCATTTACATCTTCATATGAAGTAAACCAATTTTTGTGTGGACACATGTGATGAGAAGCACCAAAGTTTAACAATCAACTTTCAAAATCCTGAGTGATATTACATACAAGTAAAGTTTCATCTATCATACATAATTCTTCAACAGATAAAACTTCGTCTATCATACTTGAATCAACTTGATTTGCTTCCTTCTTCAGGTTATCAGACTCTTTTCGTTTTCAATAGTCTTTCTTAAGGTGTCCAATTTTGTTGCAGTGCCAACATTTTGCCTTATGCTTCTTTCCCTTTGATTTTGATCTGGAAGACCCCCTTGTTTTTTCTCCTCTTTCCTTTGACCGTCCTTTGGCTATCATGGCTTCTGGTGCAGCTGTTTTAGTACTAGATTTTCTTTGTACTTCTTCAGACAAGAGAGCTCCCACAACTGATTCAAATTTCAAAGAATCAGCGGTGCTCAAACTGATTGAAGTTATGAAGTGGTCCCACGACTGGGGAAGAGAACACAACAAGGTTATAGCTTTGTCTTCTTCCTGAATTTTAACTTCTATATCTGATAATTGGCATATAAGTGTATTAAAAATATTTAAATGTTCTGCAACTTTTGTACCCTCTTTCATCTTCTGACTGTACAATTGTCTTTTCAAATAAATTCTATTGGTTAATGATTTTTCCAGTTTTTCCCATAAACCTACCACTGTACTCCCTTCAACAATGTTGAAGAGAACTTCATCTGCCAAGCATAACCTGATGGTACTAAGAGCTCGGGCATCCAAGTCCTCCCAGTCTGAATCTGTCGTGCTAGCAGGTTTCTTATTTTCCCCGTCTAATGCTTTGTGCAACCTTTGTTGCACCAGCAAATCCCTAACTTTTAGTTTCCATAGAGCAAAGTTGTTCTTGCCAGTGAATTTCTCCACCTCGAACTTTGCATTCGTCATCTTGGCCATTGCTTTCCTCCTAGGGTTTTTAGTCTTTCAACTAAGATTTCTCTGAATTTATCTTCCTTTGATTTCTTAAATAAAAATGATTATGTTCCCCTTTAATAAGTTTCCAAAACTTCCACAAAAAACTTCAAACCCTATTCAACTTCAAAACTTTCACAAGAAACTTCAAACCCTATTCAACTTTTTCTGTATCCTTTTTAATTCAGAATTTCAGAGAAAAAAAACTTCTTCCCCTTTTTTTTAATACACCCTACTCATCCTCAGTTCAGAAATTTCCCTGCTCCAATTAAAAAAATATCTTTGTTTCTGCTATAAAGAAGAAAAACATTACCCTGATTTCTTTTTAAAGAGCAGTTCTGCGTCAAATAGGGGGCTTTCTGCTTCTCTCTGCTGTTTTCTACTTTGACAGGGGCTCTCTGCTAGCAATCTGCATGACGGGCTCAGTCACTGGCTCTGCAGCTCTCAAATTGTATATATATTTTTTTTCTTCCATCAGACTTCACACATAGATTGCAGAGTTCTTTCAGACAGATGGGCTCTTCCCTCCGCCGTCAAAACTTCAGCAATCGACCTTTCTTAACGACAGGCAGACAGCGGCGTCAGACTTCAGCAATCGTGGACGGACAACCCTTCAGGAAAAATTGACTTCCTCACTGGTGGCAGCGGTGGCTCTTTCCAGCAGCTTGACTTTCCCAGCAACCGGCAGCCCTCTTCCTCAACAGCAGCAACACAACTCTTTTTTATGTGGTTGTATGCCCAGCGCACTTTCTTGATGAAGGCTCGACGGCTTCTCTATTAAACTGGCGTGCTCGGCTCCTTTCCCCTTCACAATGTTGGCAGGGGCAGCATCGTCATTTCCCTCTGTAAAAACAATGTTTCTCACAGTGACTCAACAGCTCTCAACTTGGCTCCGATACCAATTGTTGACCAAGCAGTTAATTAACCAAGAATTATATAAATGAAACTGAATGCAAAGGCACAAGTAAAAACACAATGTTTTATGTGGTAAAACCTTGACAAGGTGTTAAGGAAACATCCACGGGGCAAGGGGTTGGATTTTCTATTAAATCAACAACTATTCTCCATGGTTACAATAGTTCGCGCCTTCATCATTTTATAAGAGCCTCCTCTGTTACATAACTGTTGTTTCGGTACAAAACCAACTTGGCAATAAATACGATTTTTTTTACACATATTTACACAATTAGTTGTCAAATTCCAAGATCACATCCAGAACTTCGGACAGAACTCAGCCGTTCAGTAGAATGGTTTGTACTTGGACTCTACCGAATTGTGTTTTCACCTCTGTGAGCAGAAAAGCGATTCCTCCTCTGTGCTGCAGGATTCTCATGGGTTGTCAAGTCTAGGGTTAATGGTGTGGCGATATGGTTTGACTTCATCTTGCTCATTATGTAATTGATGCCATTATCAATCTGCACTTTCAATTGCACAGTTTGGTAAAGAATTTTGGTTAAAATCAGAATTCCCTAGATAAATGAATGTTATCTAAAGATTATATTTATCCTGGTAATGAAAATCAGCTATTCGAGCTGTCTGATTTGGGAATGATTACTTAGGTTGGCAGCTTCTGTGCTTGTTTATAATTCTTTTAGTTGATTCAAAGTATTTTATTCAATGTTTGGTACTGCCTGTCTACCTTTGAATGGATTACCCATGTTTAATATAAATACAGATGCGTAGTAACTGCACTGAGATCTATCAACTAGTTATAGTCTGAAGGGAGTGTACTTTTGCATAGAGCTGATGATATTAGATGGCTCATTTGTGATTCTATAATCTAACACAATATTGTTGTGAATTAGTATTCTAACATACCAGTTGGGCTGCAGATGTTATAGTTCACAGATTACTGGCTGCTGCTTTGGATTTGTATAAGTTACCTGCCGTGTTTCAAGACCGGGCACGTCTGACGAGTATTGCTGACAGTAAGAATTTCTAATTTTATTTTTCTTTCTGTTGTGTTTTAAGAAAGGAACTAGGTTTTTAAATATCTTGTACCTTTATTTGATTTATGTTTTCTTAATACGTTTTAGAAATAAATAAATTTTTAATTCTACTGTGAAAATAGATCCAACTGCACAGCTACTTTTACAGTCTTGTAATGTTTATTTTTTCAATGATTAATGCATCTATTCCATTAAATATTACGTTTGAATGATAACTTTTGGAAATTAAGGCGTGTTTAATTCTATGGGAAGAATGGGGCTAACTGCACAGCCATTTGCACAGATTTGAACTATCGGCATCGAAATGCTCAAATGGCTGGCCGTGCTTCTGTTGAGCTTCATACTCTTATTTATTTTAGAAAACGGTGAGATTTTGTTATTGATTCACAATCTTTAAAAGTTGAATGGACACTCTACACTAGCATGTTGTCAAAAGTCATTTGCACTTATCGGATGATGTTTTTCCAACCAGGCCAATAGATGCAGAAGCGAGAATTGTCAAAATCAGATCTAATGGCCTAATTGTGTTTGTTCCCAAGTAAGTTGAATATACACATCTATGGACAGTTTTAGTAAGTCATCCTTACCTGGTTTAAAGATGATGTTTATGGTGAAATTGCTGCAGATATGGTATTGAAGGTCCCGTTTATTTGATCCCAAAGGAAAAAACTAAAGATAATCAATCAGGAAAGGGAAGTAATGGACAGATTGAATGGGTAGTCGATCAGGAACATCAGACAGTGACAAAAGCAGATAGAAGTGTAACCTATAAAGTACTGAAATCAGTAAAGGTTCATATAGAGGTGGTTGAACCTCAACCTAATCGGCCCAAGCTTCAGCTTACTCTCATCAATGTCTAGTTTCTGTTGTAATATATCCCTGTTTATTTTTCATGCCACTGGAAGTTGAGACATCTAGTATTCTTCTCATTATGATAAATGGCTTCTGTATGATATTCATTATTTTGATAACTTAGATCTCAATGATGTCTTAGTTTATTAGTGGTATTTGCTTTTTTCGGTGGCCAACCATGACATCTGCTTTTTCTGATTAAAAACGTTTTCGCCTTCAAAAAATGGTCAGCAGTAGCATTACGTTGAAATATATTAACATGTTTAATTATGCTTGAATTGTAGATATTAATTATCAATAGAGGTTAAAGGAAGCATTTATTTATTTATTTTAAATTATGTTTTGAATTTTCAGGTCTGGTAGAAGTTAACCACGTGGTTATTTATATTTAGGGTGATGAAAACGATTGGAGTTATAATTTGAGAAAAGTTTGGGAAATTTAAAAATAACCTATAAGCTCAATGAAACAGAGGTAGGAAGATAAATTTTAATAAATTTTAGGTTTTCTCGATTTTTTATTTTATTTTTGAACTCTTTACGAAGATGCTTGTGTTGCCTGATACTTATCATTGTTTCATTTAAGTGGAAATAAAATTATGTTAACTAATTCTGATTCAAAGGGCAATTTGATTTAAGTAGAAGTAAAATTACGTTGACTAATTCTGATTCAAAGGGTAATTTGATTTAAGTAGAAGTAAAATTACTTTGACTAATTCTGATTCAAAGAATAATATAGGGTAATCACGGGTTTGAAGATGAAATATCTCAAATATAAAGTTACCCAGTGCAACAAGCTTTGCAGATTTGGACAATCGTTCATATTTTCCCAATTCGGTCATCTCAAAATGTTTACTTGGTCATTGCTGCAGCTCATGCGATTCAGATTTCTAATCAGCCTCAGTACTTGCTTTTGTTGAGGAATATAATAGGCTTAGGTTCATCTGATTTGTATTCGGGATTTTTTCTGAGAGAGATTTGGGAGGTATTATTTGTTTTTAATATAATGGTTATAATGCAAATTTTAATTATATATATATTTTAAAATAATTGGTTCAAATTCTATAAAATCAAAATTATGTTAAAAAAAAAATAAAAAAAAAAAATAAAAATAAAATAATAATAATAAATATAAAAATATTTTTGTATTTTTAATATCAAATATGATATATTTTAGTCAATCTATTGATGTGATAACTTTGAAGTGGTATCTTATAAGCAAGGCTAATAGTCGTAATTAATTAATTAATTACAAGTTTTAATAGTGTAAAGAAAACTCCGCACTTTAAAAGCAAAAATCTCTCCGCATAGTGAAAATTTCCTCCACGCAGTGAAAGCTCTCAACACAAGTTTCAAGTTTCAACAATAGTTTAAGTGACCCTAGTCACTACCCATTCAAAAAGTTATGGTATTTTTAATAAAATAATCTAAAATTAAAGTATCATTAGTAACAATAATTTTAAATTAAAATATTATTATTAAAGTTCATTGTATCATAAGTTCATTAAAGTAGGATAGTTGTTGAATTTCACTGTGTGAAGTTCATTGTGTGGAGGTCATCCACACAGATTTTTGTCATAACACTAACTAAAATTAAATTATTATATTGTTTATTAAGTAATAATCTAAAATTAAAGTATTATTATTTATTAAAATGCTTTAGATTATTTTTATGTTATGATAATGTCTCCACAATGGACTTTCTTATAACACTAATCTAAAATTAAATTATTATTATTGTTTATTAAGCAATAATCTAAGATTAAAGTATTATTATTTATTAAAATGCTTTAGACTATTTTTGTGTTATGCTAATGTCCTCGCACCACACCTGTCCATTATGAGTGTGTTTTCAGAAAGCTTTCTCTTGCATTGCTCATTAAAAGAACAATAGTTTTCTTGTGAAACAAATCATCAACAACAAAATTCATATATGATGCAACAAATAGCCTAACAATTTCTTCAACTTGTGCTCATACAATTTTTAGGTATGGCATTTCTGTTTCAAGTTTGTGGGTATATTTTTGACTTGGCCATCTTGCTTACTGTGGTAAAAATACATTGAAATGGAGATTAAAAACTTCAAGGGAATAAGTAGGTTCCTCAGAACTCTATTCTCCACAAGATTTTAAGGTTGTCGACACATCAATAATACAAAATTTCTTACAATAACTTTGCTTACAAATGTGCTAGATATAACATTGGCATTTTGCAAATAAGGTGTACACAACTCTACGAATCTTGGGGTTTGTCTTCTCCATTGTTTGTGGTTTAGAGATAATTTCGATTGACTCATGATTTGTCCTTTGACAGGGTGAAAAACTTGGGAGCCATGAGTTGCGTACTTTGCCTAGATGCGGAGTGCGGAGCTCTGCTCTCCATCTATCAAACAATTCTATAATTTGAAGGTCTTAGTCTTATTTTAGGATTTGGGTGCATAAAAATTTGTATAAACCATAACCAAGATTTTTATTCTTCTATTATCGTGTAGACCATGCCTTTGGTGTGCACTTCAATCTTTTCATGATGGTTTAGGCATAATAAATATACTATGCTTTTGGAATTTTCTAGCACTAGTTCTCAAAAATGAATTTTGAAAAATGATCTTGTGTTCTTCAACATGGAAGATGCAGTACCAAAACGTTAAGAGTGTTATAATTCGAAGGTCTTCTACATGGTTCGTGGTTTAGGTATAGAGTGATTAACTTGTGATTTTTCCTTTGATAAGCTCAAGAACCTGGGAGCCATAAGTCACATACTTTGCCTAGATGCGGAGTGTGGAGCTCCGCACTCTGCACAATGAAATCCTCATCTTACAGAGTGCAGAGCTTCGCACTTAGTCTATCAAACGATGCTATAATCCAAAGTTCTTAGTCTCATTCCAGGAGTTGAGTGCATAAAAGTTTGCATAAACCAAAGCAAGATTTTTATTCGTTTGTTACCATGTTGACCATGCCTTTCAGTGTACACTTAAATTTTTTCATGATGGTTTAGGCATACTAAACTTACTATGCTTTTGGAATTTTCTATCACGAGTTCTCAAAAATGAATTTTGAAAAATGTGCTTTCTTGTGTTCTTCAACATGCAAGTTGCAATATTCAAAACATTAAGAGTGTGCTTGTAGATTTGATTGTAGAAATTTCTCATTTGTCACCCCGGTTTTCAATTTCACCTTATTTTTCCCATATAGCTAAATGCCCTTTCCCATATCCATACATTCAACCACTGAAAAAATAATTTTTTGATGAAAACACAAATTCTAGAAATTTTACAGAATGCTGGAAAATGCAGAAATAAAAAATCAACAGGTACAAACAGTCATTTAACACATTGGAACACAGTGATTTTTGATCAATGTGACCCTGGAAAAACCCCCTACAACTTTTGGGGAAAACCAGTTCAAGAGCTCTTCTTTATTTCTGAAAATGCCTTTTTTACAGTGATAAATATTCAACAAAAAATCAGCAAGAAAATTTACAACTTATCTCTTTTCCAGTGCCTCACAACAAACTGGAAATTACAACAAACAGGACAACAATAAATGCTATACAACTTCCTTGACTTTCGTGTCCACTTTGAGCCTTAAATGCTGCTGTACGGGCTGCATTAAATGCGTTGTACGGACCTCGATTTGCGTGCAGAAAAAAACAACAAACTGCTCCTCGATTTGCGTGCAGAAAAAAACAACAAACTGCTCCTCGATTTCTGTGCAAACCACTCGATTTCTGTGTAAACTAACTGTACGGATTTTTAGAAAATCATGCCAAAATCAGCCTTTCACTGTGTGCTGAATCCATTGTACAAATCTGTTCAATTGCTGCCTTGAAATGTGTGCCAAGCTGCTGTCTCCTTCTCCTCCTTGTCCAGAAATCTTCCTTGCTCTCTTGCTCTCCTCTCAATTTGCTCATGAAAGAATGAATGACCTTTTGCCTCCTTTTCCTCCTTTAATCTAATCTTAATTGACTTTTGGGTAACCTCTAAATCCAATGGCTGAAATAGATTGAGATCTAGAGCTGAGATTAAATGCTCATTTAAATCTCACTTTTTATTTTTTAACTCACCCCACTTTAATAAAGACCCACTTAGTTATTTATTTCTAAAGTCACTTTTCCTTTTTAATTTTACATTAACTTTATTAAAGTCACTTTAAAATTAGATTTTCATAACTTCATCACTTAAAGTCACTTTTAAATTAGATTTGACTTTATAAAAATTATAAAGTCATTTTAGGAGAAAAAATTAAATTCTTTTGGACACTTTTCCCTAGGCCAAAGATCAAAGTCTTAGGGAACCACCTGTCCTCCGGTACCAAATTTCAACACTCCCTCTTACCGAGGAAGGTGTTCCTCACCACACCCATCTTGTCTCTGAAGTAGACATGTTTGCCCCGTGGTAAGGCTTTGGTAAGAATATCTGCAACTTGCTCATGAGTGGGAATGTACTCAAGCTTCACAACTCCCTTCTGAACATAGTCTCTGATGAAATGATATTTGATCGTGATACGCTTTGACATGTCATGAAATACTGGATTCTCCGTGAGTTTAATGCAACTCTGATTATCACAGTAAATCACTGAAAGTCTCAACGGCTAACCAAATAAGCCAAACAACATCTTGCGAAGCCAGATGGCCTCACAACTAGCGAGACTGGCTGCCATATATTTTGCTTCCGCTGAACTCAATGTTACTAACTGCTGCTTCCGACTGAACCATGACACTACTGCTGAACCCAACCCAAAACAGCACCCTGAAGTGCTCTTCCTATTAGAAGCACAACTTGCCCAATCAGAATCAGTATAACCTGCCAATCTCACTCCATCCCCCTGCCTGTAGTCCAGACCATAATCCACTGTTCCCTATAAGTACCGCAAAATGTGTTTTGCAGCCACCCAATGAACCTTCCTAGGCTCACACATACATCTGGTCTAGTGTTGACCAAATACATCAAGGAACCAATCAGCTGCTTGTACAATGTGGGATCCACCAACTTGGAATCCGAAGCATGAAGCTTCTTCTAGTTGGTAATTATTGGTGTCGACATGGGTCTACAATCCTCCATGTGGAATCTGCCAAGGATGTCCACAATATACTTCCCCTGCCCTAGGAAGAAATGCCCCTCCTCCCGCCACACCTCCAAACCCAAAAAGTAATGCATCAAGCCGATGTCCTTCATCTCAAACTCCGCCGCAAGATCTTTCTTGTAGAGCTCTATGAATCTCTCTGCACCTGTAATGACCAAGTCATCCACATACAACACCAGAATGAGAGGCTCCTCACCTATCACAATATAGTAAAGGTTCGGATCCGCCTCACTCTTTGTGAAATCCATCCCCTGCAAGTATGTATCTATCCTCCTGGAGTACCAAGCTCTCGGAGCTTGCTTCAGGCCATAAAGGGCCTTCTTCAGTGTGCACACATGGGACTCCTTCCCATGCACCTCAAAGCCATGTGGCTGCTCAATGTACACCTCCTCCTGTATGAAACCATTGAGAAATGTAGTCTTCACATCCATCTGGTGGATCTTCCATCCCTTCTCTGCTGCTATCGATATAATGGAGCGAATCGAAGTATATCGAGCCACGTGAGCGAAGGTCTCCTCATAATCAACTCCTACCTGGGAGAACCCTTTAGCCACAACATCGCTTTGAATTTCTCAATGCTGCCATCTGCAGCATGCTTTACCTTGTAAAGCCATCTGGAAGTAACCACGGATTTGCCTTTAGGTCTCGACACCACCTCCCAAACATCATTCTTCATGATAGAAGAATACTCCTCCTGCATGGCCTCTCTCCAGACCTGCTGGCTAGCTGCCTTCTCATAGCTAGAAGGCTCAGAGTCAAGGATGCTGGTAACCATTGCCATATAGCTACAAAACCTCTCAGGTGGTCTACTCTCTCTGACTGGCCTCTTCGGCTCAGCAACAGATGTGGCATCTCTCAAGGTGTCTTGAAGCCACTTGGGCCTCCTCTTCCCTGAGCATGCTTCTCCCACTGGAGAATGAAACTCCTCTTCCAAATCATCAGGGGCCTGAATTCCTGACTGTCTGTCTGCTGTCCTCCTGCCTGCACCTGAACCTGTAGAAGAGGTATCGTGTGAACTGTCCATCAGTGGACTCCCTAGTGAACTGCTCTGCTTGCTGCCCAGAGCACCACCCCTCTGGCTAGGCGAGCCACTGCTCACTGATGGACCTGACATCCTCATAGATGTACCTCCTGATCCTCCTAATCCCTGACCACTAGATCTTTGCGACTGACTCAACTGCTGCTGAGGGTTTGGCTGATCCAGATACTCTAACTCCCATGACCTCCTAAAGGCCCTGTCTTCCTCGAACTTCACATCCCGCCTAACAACAACTCTCTTCTGTGTAGGAATGTAAATCCGAAAGGCTTTTGATGTCTCACTGTAGCCCACAAAGATACCCTTCTCTACGGTGGGCTCTAGTTTGGTTCTCTTCTCCTTTGGTATGTAGGAGTATGTAATGCATCCAAAGATACGAAGATGACAAATATCAGGCTTCTTCCTAGAGAAAGCCTCCTCCGGAGTCATGTGCTCCAAGGCATGATGCGGACTCCTGTTCTGCAAGTAAACAACTGTGTTGCAGGCCTCTACCCACAAGAACAATGGCAACCCCTGATCATGTAACATGGCTTTGGCAGCCCTTACGATGGATTTGTTCTTCCTCTCCGCAATCCCGTTCTGCTGGGGGTTGTAAGGAACAGTGAACTCCCTCTTAATGCCTGCCTCTGCACAATAATCAACAAACTCTCCAATGGTGTACTCTCCCCCATTGTCCAACCTCAGGGACTTGATCTTCCGACCTGTGTGTGTCTCCACAAGAGCTCTAAACTCCTTAAACCACTTGAAGACCTCACTCTTGGTCTTCAAGAAATAAATCCAGGTTCTTCTGGAGTGATCATCAATAAATAAAACATAGTACTCATATCCACTCAAGGAAACATGAGACATTCGACCGCCCACATCAGAATAAATCAAATCAAGTATCCAAGTGGCTCTGTTGTCACTGCTGGGAAAAGGGGATTTGGAAAACTTGCCCATCGCACATCCTCTGCAAGTATCAAAGTGATTAGTACTGAAATCTGGGACACCTGTAGTGATCTCCCGCAAGGTCCTCAAGGTTCCATGATACATATGTCCCATCCTGCGGTGCCAAATCTCACATAGCTTAGAACTGCTAGCTCTGCTGTCGGTATTACTGCTCAATGCCACAAGGGACTGGAATGAAAACTTGTACACCTTTGCATGGCGTACACCTATCACTCTCGCTGAATCAGCTGGAGTGCCCCTGGGATACATCAACACCTGTCCTCCCTTGAACAGTACCTCATACACTCTATCGTCCAAAGCTGAGACGGATATGAAGTTCTTCCTCATCCCTGACACATAAAGAACATCTGTCACCTTCAAGAGAGGTTTGGACTCCTTCTGAAATGTCAGTGTCCCCACCCCGACTGCTCTAACAACTCTGTCATCACCGAGTACTACCTCTATATCAGTGCCACTCTCTGGAAGCTCAGAGAAGTACTCACAGACTCCTGTCATGTGACGTGAAGCCCCACTGCCCACATACCAGATACCCGAAGATGCTCCACTAATCGAGGGAAAAGCATGCTCCCCCTGAACCTGTGTGGCAGGTGATCCTGCACTAGAGGACTCATACGCAGTGAACCTAAACTTCCGGTCAAAACGAACTGCAAAGTCCTCAACCTCTGCTGAAGCTGCCACGCACTGGTTCTTCCCTTTCTTCTTCTTCTTCTCTGGACACACAACTGCATAGTGTCCCATCTTTTGACAATTCTAACACTTCACCTTGGAATAGTCCTTTTGTGTGTTACCCTGTTTACCTTTACCTTGCCTTTGCCCCCACCATTGCTTGTGGAAGCCTGCTTCTTCCCTTTGCCTTTCTTGCCTC